>BQNB010024357.1:0-60808 GCA_026074375.1 Tanacetum coccineum
GTGAGAGCAAAACTCTGGATCTATGCCTTTGATATCAGAAAGTTTCCAAGCAATTGCTTGTTTTCGGTTTTTGAGGACATTAATGAGTGAGGTTTTTTCTTCTTGGCTCAAATCTTTTGAAATTATAACTGGAAGCTTGTTATTTTCCTCTAAGAACGCATACTCGAGATGTGGAGGTAACTCTTTAAGTTCGACTTCGGGAAGTTCATCTTTTGGTTCATAAGAGGTAGCATATTCGACTGAAGACTTTTCTTTGGTTAAACTATTTTAAGATCTCTTCTATTTTCCGGTAAATAATGACCTTGGTTTGGTTGAGGAGGTAATGGATCACTATTGAGAAGTGCTTCGAGAATGAGAATGTCACCCTCGGGATCATAGTACGTAGCATTAATTTCCGTTGAAATTGGCTCATCATCGATAGCTATGAAAGCATCGGCTTCTTCGAAAAGGAGAAAATCACTTTCATCAAAAGGAGTGAGTATCGGAGAAGAATTTGAAACAATCGGATCGTATCCGGGAGAAGGATTGCCATAAGCAAATAAGTCAGAAAAATCTAAGATGTCTTGTGAGTACTCTTCACACGTGACATTTAAGGGTTAAAGACTGATCACCACATTTAAGGGTTAAAGACTGATCATCATTTCTAAGCGTAATCTCTCCTTCATATACATCGATTAAAGCATGAGCCGTCCTAAGAAAAGGTCTCCTGAGTATCAACGGTACTCGAGGATCGGCTATGAAATCAAGAACAACAAATTCAGCGGGAAAGTAAAACTTCCCTACTTTGACAAAAACATTTTCGGCTACACCGGTTGGTTTGGTAATTGTTCGGTCGGCTAATTCTAACACCATTTTAGTATCATTTAGGCCAAGGAATCCAAGCTTTTTCCAAATGGAAAGAGGCATGAGATTTATGCTAGCACCTAAATCGGCTAGGGCTAAGCAATTATCAAACTCCGAAAAATCACATGGAATAAGAAATCGACCGGGGTCACCTAGCTTTTCCGGAAGCTTTTTGAGGACAACCGCACTACAATTTTCATTCAAAGGTGTCTTGGTTAACTCGATTAACTTGTCTTTGTTATTAAGCATCTTTTTGAACATCGGAGCAAACTTTGGCATATGAATGAGAGCATCCGCGAAACTTAGCTCAAAGTGAAGATTACGGAAAATTTCCATAAACTTTGAAGCTAGGATATCATCCTTTTTACGAATTTTCTCTTTTGCAAGTCTTGAAGGGTAAGGCAAACTAGTCTTGGTCTTTTGAGCAAAAGAAGGCTCTTTGATTGGTTCTTTGTCTTTGTTTTGATCTTGGTTTTGATCTTGGACCAAAGGAGGTTGGATGTCTTCGGTGCTAGGTAGCTCCGTATCCTTTGTCACCTCGGGTTCCTTTTCCACCACCGGCGGTGAAATTGGAGGTCCGTCATATGAGGCACCACTTCGTGTAGTAATTGCCTTGGCTTCGTTCCTAGGGTTCGGAATGGTATTGCTTGGTAACGAACTTGAACTTGAAGCTTGGTTGGTATGATAGTTTTGCATGAAACTGAGCATCATCTTTTGAAAATCATCTTGCTTCTTTTGAGAATCATTGTAAACTCTTTGAAAATCATTTTGGTTCCTTTGAAAATTATCCAACTTCATTTGCAAGTTATTGTGTTCGCATCATTAGCCTTAGCATAACTTTTAAAATCTGTTTTAGAAACACCTTGAATTTGTAAAACGGGAGGTAAAGCTTGATTAACCAAAGGTTGATTGGAGGTTGGTAAGGTAAAACTTGATTTATTGGTGGTTGGTTGGTTGGTGTTTGTATGGAGTTGCTTGATTACTTGATTTTGGTTGTTTTGACGGTTTTGATTAAAGTTTCCTCCACGGTTTTGGTTGAAATTAGAATTGGTCCCTTGATAACGGTTTTGGTTGGTTTGGACATTTGGTTGATTGAAACCCGGTGGTCTCATTTGACTTGCCAAATTTGAAGGTTGGTTTCTTTGGAGAAAATTTCCAACGGCTGCGGTTTGTTGAAATTGTTGGATGTTATCTTGAAAAACGGGAAAATCGTTTCCACCTCGAGTTAACGGACAATGGTTAAAATTGTGATTTGATCCACAAGTAACACCATACTCCTCACACTGGTTGCAGGAGTTGGTAGTAGGTTTAGTAACAAACTAAAGCTTTTCATTTGATCATTCATTTGGTTCATCTTGATAGTCATCTTATCCTCTAGAGAAGCGGCTATTTGTTGGCATATCGAAAGAAAATATTAGAAGATGAAGAATTAGTAGAGGTGCATCCGTTTTACTCATCTTGAATTCATTAGCACGGACTTCTTGAAGTAACGAACTTTTTGACTTGCTTTCAATAATCGTAAACCTTCTTGAGGCATTTTGTCAAGAAATTGCCACATGCTGCCGAATCTAGGCATCTTTGATCGTTTGGGATTCAAAGAATTGTAAAAAGTATCGAGTTGGTGGAACAAGTCTCCGAGAAGCCATGGTGAGGCATTCGACGAATGGAGTCCTTTAAAACGTTCCCATGCTTTCATTAAAGGCTTGTTTGGTTTTTGATTAAAAAGTATGATCTCATTTCGATAGTTAGTCGGTTTTTTTGAAGGTGGAAAGTATTGTTTTATGATTTTGTAACTCAAGGTCGTCACCATGTGAGAATTGATCTTGGTGTGGTACCTTGTCTAACCAGTTCGGGCTTCACCGTCTAGAGAAAAGGGAAAAAGCAAAAGCTTAAACCGAAGTATTCTTGAGAACTTCTGGATGTCTAAACGTTGAAGGTGACCTTATTAAAAAATCGAAAGGTGATTTGGGGATATTGTTCTACCCGTTAAATTTGTAGCTTTGCACAAGATTGATTAAAGGTATGTCTTAAGCTCGAAATTGTTAGCATTGTTCGGTCGGAACAAAAACTATAGCATACTCTTAACCTTCGTTTGGAGTGCTTGTAACATTCTGGGCCAATGTGTCGATTGATCGGCCATTGGAACAACGTTTTGTTCAACAAGTTGGTTTTCAACCGGGAAGAGTTTGTTGTTGACGACGTCTACGAGTTGCGAATAGTTTTCCTCGCTGTGCGCATAAAAAGCAAAACTAACAATTTAAAAGCAAAATTGTACACTAAATATTTTTTTTTTCAATGAATTTTAACGGTTACACGAAAGAGTAACTTGACCAATATTAAACTACTTCACGGTTATGCTCTTGAAAATTGCTTTTCCAAGGTGAGCCGTAAACGTCGTAGTGACACAAAGGCAAGTGTTAATTCTTTTGATTTTCGACATTGGAACAATTGCAAGTTCACCGGAAATTGAATGATAATTTTCAATGGAAAGATATTATTTGTTGGTGTTCTTTTACAAACTTGGTGTATTTTATTTTCTGAATTAGACAATTTTTTGATATTTTTTGTTTTTTATATTTTCTCTTTTTTTTTTAATTTTTTTTTAATATGATAATTATACTATAAAAAAAGAAAAAAGAAAATATTTTTACTTTTTTATTTTTTATATTTTTTTGGATTTTTTGGATTTTTATGACATATATTTAAACCTTTCGAGGACGAAGGATCTTCAAAACCCAAATTCACAAACTCTTGAAATAAGGATCGTTTTTACACAAGTCCCCTGCTAGCTGGCGCTCACCAAAAACTGATTGGTAGTTTTAGATACCTAAAATATAATTAAAATAATATAATTCCCCAAGAGTATTCAAGAAAGTTACCAAGTTACCTTTGATTAAATTCACCTCAAAAATATATATCATATAATATATAATACGTAGTTTGACCGGGTAAGTTGATCACCCGGGTCGTTTTCACCAACGATCATGCAATGGAAAACCTCGATTTCGTTCGGAACGGCATGATTGATTTGGAATAAGAAAAGAGATATTTTTGATGTTTATTTATACTTTAAAAAATAAAGCACAATTAAACAACTAATTTAACAAAATTAAACTAATACGAAAGTAAATAAAATGCGCCATTTAAGAAACAAATACAATTTTAATCTTAAAAATAATAAGTTAAAACTAGATTCCTAATCCTAAATAATGCTAAAGAGACTTTTAGGAAAAAAGGAAAAAATACTTTTTAAAGCTAAATTAATTCTAAATTACTTAAAAAGTGAGAAAACAATTTTTTATTACTAATTTTAAAAAGATTAAAAGTTTTTTTAAATTAAAGTTGAAAATTAAAAAACTATAGGTTTGAAAATTAATGTTTTAAAAATAAAGATAAAAATTACTTTTCTATAAAAATGACTTATGATTTTAAAACTAAAATAAATTTTTTTTGTATTTTTTATTATTGGATTTTTGAAAACGGAAATATTAAAAAACTAATTCGAAAATTAATTTTTAAAAAAAATATAAAAACTTTAAACTTAAAAATTCTATAAAAATACTTTTTATAAAAAGAAAAAGTGCAGAAATTTATAAAAAGCCCTAATTTTAAACTATTTATTAAAAACTAATTTAACTAATTAAACTAAAATCTTAATTTATTATTTAATAAAACTTATTTTTATAAAACTTAAACTAAAACCAACAAAACACAGGCCGGAAATTACCATTTTTCGAAAGTTGAGGGTAGGCGGGTGACTTAAGTTTTTATATAAAAAACACAAAGTTCGAACTAATGGCAGATATAGTCCCTTAACTTGGGACTAACTAGACTTAACAATTAAACTAACTAAGGACTTAACGATGTACTTAACTAAGGACTAATTTATGACATTTAACTAGGACTAACTTGGGTAAGCTTTTAAACTAACTGAAAATTATGATAAAAGTGCAGAACAGGTCCCTGAAAGCATCTAACAACCAACAACGCATCATATTGATTTAAAAAGAGCTTATTAAATACCTTTTTAAGAAACTTTTATAAAAACTTAATACTAACTTATTTTAATAAGCTATATAGCATATGAGAACTAATAAGCTTAAGCAGTTATTAACATTCAATAACTATAAACTAAATGATTAAACAAAATACCCTCAAAACCACAAGATAGATTTAACTTATTAAACTAAAAGCTGCTTACTCAATGCAGCTTATCTAAACTGCTTATCAACTAACAATTAACAGATTCAAAAGCTTTATTAAGAAAACAGAATTAAATAGACAAAAATAAAACTTATTGAAGCTTAAAGAAAATAAAGAGTTCTTTGTTTCCAGTAAAAGGAAACAACAATAAGCTGACGTGGGCTTATGGCTTATTCCAACAATAAGCCTCTTATATCAAAAATCACAACCTATTACTAACAACTATAAAGCGTGAATCCAATAGCTTCTTAACCCTCTTGATACCATAGCAGCCATCCAATTCCAGGATGGTATCAAGCCTTGATCGAATGAACACAATTAAACACAAATACAAATATTTTTCAATACGATTTAAAAGAACACAAAGATTTTTATGAAACAATAATTTTATTGAAACTGAAGCAAGTATCTTACAATCTGATGAAAATGGAATAAACATAAAATTGAAATTACATTGAAGAAACTACTATTACATGAAAATCGAAAGATTAAAAATAAAAATTAATAAACTACTAAAATTTGACTAAAAAATTCACCACCTCTTAAGCTGGACATGAATAACTTATCAAAATTATCACATGACTTCATAAAATGATATAAACAAGAACAAAGAATAAATTCATTCGATATGAGTGGGTATTTATACCCGATGCTGAGCTTCGATCCTCTCTCTAGGATCCTTATCATCCTTTTCATCTAGACCCTTCAATCATTTCTCTCTCCTTGTCTTCTATTCTTCAATCGTTAGATCAAAGAGTGTGCACCCGGATCATTGACGTGGACATAGAGTGTGTTAGTTATGTGAGTGTAAACACTCACACACGTCACATCACCCAATCATTTCCTTAGATTCTGCCAGGGTGGATTGGGTTGGGGGATTAATTGATAGTGACAGATGGGTTAAGGGTTGTGAGAGGCGAATTAACCCTAAGGTTAATTTAGGTGGGGGTGAAAAGTTTATAAACTAGGGTTCATTGTTCTTGAGTGTGTTCATGTGTGTGTGAGTTTTAATCTCATTTGGGTAAAAATGTGTGAACAGTAAGTGTAAAGAGGTTTATAAGTTTAACCGGGTAGGGTAGGTTAAGGGTCGGGTTAGGTCGGGTTGGGGGTTGTATTCTCATTGGTTGATTGGGGGTCCACGGGTTTATTTGACCCGGTTCGTTGACCCGCGACTTTTATAACTATAGGGAAATTACACATTCGGCCCTTGTGTTTGGCAAGCACCATTTTCAGGTTGTAAACAACTTCCATAAATTGCAAAATCAGGCCTGTGGAACTAATAAAACACGGAGCTGGGCTTTGGTTTGACTGTGGTTTAGTGCAGTTGACATGTAGAAGGAGGCATGATCTATCTGGCTTGTGCTTTGTTTTTCTTTAGCTTCTTGAATCCACTCACTCCGTTCTCGTGTCCGTTTTTGACTGCTTTCTTGCAATATTTGACATATCCATACCTGCACACATAAAACTCAGATACAAGCACATTTTTGCCATTTTTGATCCGTTTTGGGTTGAATTGGGCCTTTTTAAGCATAAATTGATATGTATAGTTTAACAACTATCACAATACCACGAGGATTATGCGAAGGACTCTTAAAATCTTTACTTGTTGTCACAGTGTGTGAGAAACAAGCTCAATATGGAAAAGTGTCCTAACAAGACTTTTGGATGATCTCAAGGCTCTAGACTCAATAGTGCAATTTTGGTTTTAGAGGTCGGAGGCTGGAGCGGACTGCCACCTTTTCAATATCGACTAACTCGGAGTGAGAAAGACGATAGAATCGTATTGATCTCCGTGAGAAATGAAACAAGAATCCTTTGAGGGATCTTGATTGGAGTTTTACGTACATATAAAATAATACACTTATAGAGAAATTAAGGAAATCCCCAAGTAACCCTTGGACAATTCCACTCACAAAGATATATATATATAGAATACGTATTAAACCGGGCAAGTATGATCACCCGGGTCGTTTCCCCAACGACTAGCGAAATTGAAACCACGTTTAGGTTCGGATCCTGATTTGAATGAAGCAAAGATAATTTGGATAAGCTATTAAAAAGCAACAAATTAATGACAATTAAGCAAGTAGACAAATTTTAAATTCCTAAAAATGTAAACTAAAATTTCACTAAATAAAGAAAAATTGCCGAAAATTATTAAAAATAAAAGCCCTAATTTTTATCTTTTTATAAAAGTTTAATTGAACTAATTTAAAACTTAACCTTAATTATTAATTAAAACTTAATAAACTTAATTAAAAACTTAACTAATGGACTAATAATGCAAAAAGGAAAAGGACTAATGGAGAAAAACACTTACTGACGGGGGGAACTAACTGGCAAACAACTAAGATCGAAAAGTTACACTATCTACCCTGATAATCTACCCCGATAACAAGCTAAGGACCGAATTAAGGTGAAATTTGAAAAGTGCTTAAAATGAAAAACTCAAAGAAGCAAAGTTGTAGAGGGAGCTAGTGGGAACAACTTTAACAAAAGCACTATAGTCTGAAACTCAAAGATAAGCTCTAAAAAGAGCTTATTAATAAGCTGTTACAGAATTCTTAAGGGTTCTTGGGCTAAGTTTTACTAAAACAGCAATTGTGAGCTCAAATAAAGCTTAAATTTAAAAAGGAAAAGTGATTTAGAAAGCTAATGATGTGCTTAATCTAATAATGCAAAGAAAACTAAGCTTAGAATACTATTATGCTACTGAAATTGATCAAGAACTAAGCAAACTCAGGAAATAAGCAAAGTAACTCAAAATCCAATTAAGCTAAAAACTTTAATAAGCTAAACTAGACTCTGAAACTTAAAGGACTTATTAACCTACTTATTATCCATCAAAATAAGCTATAAAAATCTAATTTTTAAGCAAATTAAACAAGTTTAGACTCTACTTAAGTTCCTACTGTTTTTGGAATTTTCAGACTTTTTATTACTTTTGACAGCTAAATTAAACTAAGAAAATAAGCTAGAAATTGCAAACTAAGACTTAAACTGTATTAAGCTATATGAAAACTTAAATCCTACTGAATTTAATAAGCTAAATCCTATAATTACTTATCTAAATGAGGCTGAGAACACAGCAGTACTAACTGAAGTTAGTACTGCTAGTATAAAAGTTCAGCAGTACTTTCACTTGAAAGTACTGCTGGTGCAATTTTGACTTTTGAAAACTAAATAAGCAATGAAATAAGCTAGAAAATGAAAACTAAAACTAAATAAGCTAAAACTAAACTTAATTCTACTGAGAAGATTTAAAGCTAAACAGTACTAATCGAGGTTAGTATGGTAGTGTCAAGGCTTAAGCAAGTACTAACTAGGTTAGTACTGATAGTGCATTTTGGAGGTAACTGCACTAACAAACACTCTTTGTCATTATGACAGAGTTGAGAACGCTTTTTAAGAGAAATCTATATGAACAAGTTACTAAATACCAGATAAAAAAACTAGCTTAAATAACACTTAAGCAATCATGATTGAACAAATGAATTTAACCTTAATCTAAAGATTATAAACTATTTTAAACTAATATTTTGGATGTTAATGAGTTTTTATGACAGAATTTAATAAACTAATGATCTATAACTATTTAAGCAAAACAGATTAGACAAACAACTATAAGTACTAGAAAAGGCATCTTAAAACTCTAATAAGCAAAGAGAATTAAGCAAATAAGCAATATTTAAGCTTAAACTAAAACTAAGCAATTAACTTGAATTTAGAAGAGAATGAAAAAAGAAAATTACTGATCCTTTGCTAAAACAAAAGGAACCAATTAAAGGCAGCTACAAGCTCTCGAGCTTATGAATAAAGCTAGAGTTAAAGTCCTTGGATATCTTCCAGGTAATATCCCTCCATTTCCAAAAGCTCAATACAATAAGATCAAAAATTATGATTTAATGATGTAAGTTTAGATAAGATTAATATCGATTCAACAGCTCTATTTCATGCTTATAGACTGAAGAGATTAATATGAGCTTATTGAGATAATTTTGGCTATTAGAGAGTTATGAACTTAAGAAGGAAGCTTATAAATGAGATTTTTAAAACACTAAAAACTGAATTTCATTAATTAAAGAAGCTGATTACATTACTTGAAAAAGGAAAATTACATAAAATAAAAACACGAATTTAAGCTAGACAAAATTACTAAAAACTAGATAAAAAGAAAAGACTAGATGCCGGTGTGTGTGAGAAGTGAGGTCTTTTTATAGTGCCCAGCTGAAGCTTCTAGGACCTCTAGCCTTGCTCACCAAACTTTTAATCCTGGCCAATCATTTCTTCAATCATTTGATCTATATTGTGGCTGAGGATTGCCAGGCTGGCATTCTTTGATGTGACGTTTGTGTTAGTTTTGTGAGTGAGTTTAGCACAAAACCCACATAAATTTGTGCTTTCACCATGGCTAACGTGGCATTGAGCTTGAGCTAGGATAAGTATCCCCTTGATTAGACTAATTTGTCCTTGCATTTGTGCTTGAGCTTCCTTGAATTGACCAACGCACCCTTTAATTTGGATTTGCCCTTTAATTTGATAGCGAGGTAATTTTGGGAACGATGGGTGAACAGTAAATGTTCCCGCTCCTTCTTCGACAGTTAAAACTGTTGGAGTTTGAGAAGTTTACACATTTGGCCCTTCTCTTTCTTTCCTCTTTTTCAAGTTATAAATAACTTTTGGAAATTGCAAGATTGGTCCTTGGAGAAGAAAATTGGCTAAGGCTTTGGTCTTTTGGAGCTTCGGCTTTGAATCTTTGGCTTCTTTTTGTACTCTTCTGATTCTCGTGTCCGTGCTTGCTTGCTTTTGATTGTTTTCTTGTGATTTTTGACTTATCCGTACCTGCACACACAAAACACAAATACAAGCATATTTTTGCCATTTTTGGTCTGTTTTGGGTTTATTTGGGTTATTTTAGGTATAAATGGATATGTGTATTTTACACCTATCAAAATTCCCCAAACTAAACGATTGTGTGTCCTCACGCAATATCACATGCCTTATAACCAAATACCTCGAAAATTTCCCAAACTAAACCTATGAAAAGTAGCAAAGATTTTTGTTGAGAAAGATAAGAGATCACAAGTTATAAAACACCCGATTTCCCATTTTCAAAGATTTTTCTCTTTTTATGATTTTTCTTGATAATTAACTACCTAATTATAACTTATTTGTGTTGACATAATGTATTGTTTTCATTACCTCATTGGTAACTTTGAGGATCATAGAACAAAAAGCACAGTTAAGCGTCTAAAAGATAACTTTATCATCCCCGATTTTTCACTTTTCCCATGCTAAGCTTAAAAACAAGATCATTGTTAAATACAAGTCATGATACTAACACTACTCATAAATACTAATTGTGTACTTACTTTTCCTCCCGCAAATCCTACTTTTGTATCTCAGGATTTTACTTAAGTCATATACCCGAAGGCTCTTTAAGACTTTTGTTTCGATACTTATTAATTCCAAAAAATAAAGTGTAATGGTAAGAACGCAATAATTAGCTCCTAGCCCTTTTCAAAAGATCAAATGCAATCAAGATTAAAGTCCACATCGAGGCGACCAAAATTTGGCTTTTATTAGGCTACTTAAGCAAGGCACCATTCATGTCATATACCCGAAGGCTCTTTAAGACAAGAATGAACCAATCTTATTTGCACCATATACCCTTAGGCTCTTTAAGGCACAAAACAAGACAAAAATTAAGCAACATTATTAAACCTCAGTCCTTTAGTAGGCTACAACATCGGCCACGCCTCCGACAAGATGTAGCAAACATATTTCGACTTTGGATTATATAAGTAAAACCGGTGCCTTTTATCTCGAAGCCACATCGATAGCGAGTCGACAAGAGGTTATTCTACTTATTATGACACCGGACTCTACCTTATATGAAAACTCCAACATCGGCCACGCCTCCGACACGATGAAGTAATCTGGCAGAGATACTTATTTATTATTATTTTTGCATTTTTAAGCCAAATTAAGTATTCCTGATGTGTACTCATCCTAATCACAAAGGAACTAAAGAAAACTTCTATTAACTAATTATTAACCAAAAAACCATACAACTTTATTTATTAAACATTCATATAAAAGTGAAACAAGCTAATGGGAGAAAAAGCCACAATTAATACATATGAGCTTGAAAGAAAACCAATTATTCTACGTTTAGCATCATGACTTATAAATAACACTATCATTTCTTGTTCTTCACAAAAGAAATTTGCAAATACTTAGCCATATAAAATCCAACTCGGCATATTTAAAATCTACTTGAGATTAGCACAAGTCTTCATTTACTAATGATTTCAAGTCTAGCATGTTTAAAGTCTACATGAGACTAGCACAAACTATCATCATTAATTACAAACTATCAACATTAATTGTTAGTTAGAAAGCTATAACTCTACACGCTCGATTCGGGTCAAAAATTACTTCTTATTTCTTACCACGTGAAAACCTACATTTGTGTCTAACACTTATAATATAAATATATATAATTATATATATATATATATATATATATATATATATAATAATAATATATATATATTATGTTTTTACTTCCCTAAAAATAAGAACTTAAAAAATTAAATTTTTTGCTAGTTTTTGTGGGAAAAGAACGGGTACGTGAGAACAAAACAATAAGCAAGCAACATCAAATCGGATAGAATCTCCTTCCCTAAACTAAACGAAAACATGTCCCTCATGTTTAAAGTCGGTCTCTACTAAAACTAAGCCGTTTATGATGTAATGCAAAGATAAACTGTATAATCGATAGAATGAAAGGATAACGGTCTCACCAAACTAATTTTTCACAAAGGATGAGAAGCTCGAGTAGAATGGGACAAATCAACCAGACACGAGAGGCTTCAAAATTTGTTGGTTTGATCCTACAAAATCACAAAAACAAGCAATAAACATCGAGAAATCGGAAAGAGTAGAAGCCTCTCTCAACACAACACCTTAGATAATAGAAAATAGAGAGAAAATAGAAAGGATAAGCATGGGGTAAACTCCCACGAAGTGGCTTTTGAAGTTAGGGTCACCGATCGCATAGCCCGACTCGCTCCTGAATTAAGCTTCATAGTGAGAGAAATATAAAAACTTTCATTGAACAGAACCACCCCTGGCTTATGAAACGTGACTATGCCGGGGTCAAAAACAAAATTTTCACTCCGAAAGGAGAAAATCAAAGGTGATTCCTTGGGATAAGAGTGAAATGTAGACAAGAAAATCAAATGATAAAAGTGGAGGAATTCGTCATCTTCAACATTTAGAGTGTAAACGTCTTCTTGCTTTGGTAGAATCTTCATTAAGTCATAACATTTGCATAACCTAAATGGGCCTCAAAATTAAAACATTTATCTTGTGGTAATATGGTTATCTGGCAGAGGTAAAAGAAATTGGAAGGTTCTTTGAAAACTAAAAGAGTCCCGGAGAAATGTTCTCGTTTTAAAATTCTCCTCCAATGGTACAAGATTTTATTGGTAGGGGTTCATGAATGGAAAGATAAACTAGTATACCTGGTTTGAATACTTTGTCCTCGTTTCCAAGAGAATTCAAGGTAACACTAACCGACAACTCCGCAGTGAAAGGCGAGTCTGAATCTAACAAAGGAGATGGTAAAATACTTGATTCAGAGGAATCAAATAAAGCGGTTAAGTTCTTTTTAAAATCCTTTGGTTTGGAAAAATGATCATTAAAATCAATCAGATTATCAAAAGTGATTCTTATTGGCATGGCAATAGTATGGATTGGAACATCACTTGAAACTTCATCTTCTTTTTTGTTGATTTCTTTAACTTCTTGAGGATGAGAAAGACGTTTTGTTATTGATTGTAGTAATTGCCAAGAGACAAATTATCTTTTCCTTATCGCAAATTCGAGTCATCAATTTCCACACCAATCGACCACCGAGAAAAAACATTTGCGTCTTCCATGAACAAACCTTCTCTCCGGTGAGAGTAGGGGAAGTAGGATTGCTACTTGAAATTTCAAGGGTGGGAGGGTGGGTAAGATCAATTCCCGGTGGAATCGAATCTATTTCAAGATAAGCTTCAAATTCACTTTCTTCCGGTGAAGTAAGTGTAAAGGAAGAAGAAGACTTAATCTCGGCATCCTTATCGTTCTCTTCAAAGAAAGGATTCACGTTCCTAGATTTGAAATTATCATCGAATTACGAAAAGAGGATTTGAGTAAACTTGAAACGTAAGATTCTTCATGGAAATTCTTCTTAAGAGTCGAATCAACATTAACCCTGGTGGTAACGGAATCAAGAGGAGCAAGTTCATCGTAACTTCTCGAAATTAATCCACTAGTCTTTTCACAGAGAAAAATTTTACTAGAGGAGAAAGATATTAGTAGTAGCTGCCATCTAAATGGATCGCTTTTGAAAAATCCCATGATAGAAATGCATAACAAATTCTTTTCCCTGTTTTTCTCAATTTTATCGGCATAGTAAAAACAAGTTCTTCTTTTTCCTCTCTTAAAGTCAAAGTTTCTCGTACAAATAAAATTAGAGCTTTTGCGGTGCGAAAGGAAGGGTCTTCCTAAAATAATAGGGCCCACCTCTTGGGTCGGGTTCAAAATTAACCACCTATCAAAATCCGCAAGAAAAGTGAAACATGCGATCTCTAATACAAACATCCTCGCTATGCCATCGGGTGATAATCGATACGATTGGCAAGGCTCGAGTGTCATACGAGTAGGATTCAAAGTCTTCAAGCTCAAGTTCTTGTAGATATAATGAGGTAAAAGGTTAATAGCTAGCTCCTGAATCGGCTAAGGAGCACTAGTCCGTCTTGATTCTAGTAAAGCACATGGGATAAAGAATATTTTTCCCGGATCTTCGAGCTCTCGTGGACTTTTGCATACTAGATAACAGAACATTCAGCATCACAGTTGTTAAGAGCGATCTCCTCAAGCGTCACTTTTTCCTAAGCAACAAGCTTAACTATTTTGTTTAACTTTTGGCATTTCGACACAGACCTCTTTCAAATCCAATCTCTACAACGGAGATTCTTGAACATCTTCAAGAACCGGCTAATGGTTTTGAGCACTTGGTTTATCGATCTCTCACTTTCATCCTCTCGAGGGTATGGGAAGTTTAGATTTGATGACGAATTAGGATTTTGGAGAATTAGGATCCAAGATTGACGGTTTTCTTGCTTTTGGTTTGGAATTTCATGCAAATGGAATCTTCTTCCCCAGAGATGGGGACATTGCGGTATTTTCCCAATTTGATTTTGCACTCTTTCCGTTGACAGTCTCACATGGGTTAGTTCGGTTCTTTTTGGGATTTGAACATCTGTGTAGAACAAGAGGATCGAAGGTTCTTCCAAAGTCTTACCGCTCCTTGTTGTGATAGCATTAATTTGCTGACGAGGGTTAGTCACGGTTTGACTTGGGAGAGTACCCGGTGTTGAAGTAGAGGCTGAACTTTTGAAATTATTACAAAGACTTGTCAATAAACTTGTGACATTAGCCATTTGATTTTGCAAATTTTGACCCTCTGTTTATTTTAGCATCTTAAATACACCGCAATCGTTTGCCTTGACGAAGTTTTCAAAATTCGTTATGAAACACCTTAGATTTGGGGCGTAAGGAGCTGAAATGGTGGAACGTTGAATAAACGCTGTGTTGAATGTTGTTGGTTGAAAAACTTGACCTTGATTGTTTTGATGGTTTTGGTTGAAATTGTTTCCACGGTTTTGATTCGAATTGAAATTGTTTCCTTGATAACGGTTTTGGTTGTTTTGGACATTCGGTTGATTGAAACCAGTGGTTTTCATTTGACTTACCAATGGGAAGGTTGTTATTCTTTGAAGAAAAGTGGCCAACACTGCTTTTGACAATTTGTATGGATGTTGTCATGAAAAACGGTAAAATCTTTTCCCACTTCGAGTTACCGACAATGTTGAAATATGGTTTGGAACCACACCACAGTGACACAAACATCTCAACTGCTTTGGAACGGTAGCAGGAGTAGTAACTACTAAAGCTTTCATTTCATTCATAATTTGTTTCATCTTAATAGTCATCTTATCCTCAAGAGAAGCGGCTATTTGTTGCATATCGAAAGAATTAATAGAAGGTGAAGAAGTAGAAAAAGGAGCATCCGTACTCACTCTTGAATCATTAGCACGACTCCTTGAGTAACGACTTTTGACTTGCTTTCAATAATCGCTAAAACCTTCTTGAGGCATTTTTTGTCTAAAAAATTTGCCACCTGCGCGTGCGGAATCAAGGCATCTGAACGTTGGAAAATTCAAAGAATTGTAAAAAGTATCGAGTTGGTGTAGTCCGAAAGCCATTGGTGAGAGAGCATATGACGAAGTAGTCCTTTAAAACGTTCCTATGCTTCATGAAGGTTTCGTTTGGGTTCTTGAAAAAAATGGTGATATTTGTTTCGGAGGTAAGATGTTTTTGATGGTGAAAGAATTGTTTATGAATTTTTGAAACAAGGTCGCCCCTGTGAGAATTGATCTAAGGAGGTTCCTTGTCTAACCAATCTCAGGGCTCCCGTCTAGAGAAAAGGAAAAAGCAGAAAGCTTTAACGAAGTGTTCGAACTGATCGGGATGTTCTAAACGTTGAAGTGACCTTGTTAAAAAATCGAAGGTGATTGGAGGGTCTTGTCTACCGAAAACTATACTCTGCCAAGAATTGATTAAAGTTGTTTAAGCTCAAAATTGTTTAGCATTATCGGTGGAACAACTATAGCATACTTCATACCCCTCGTGGTGCTTGTAACAAGTTGGGCCACGTACGATTGTCGCCATTGGAACAATGTTTTATGATCAACAATTGGTTCAAAATTTACAAACACCGAAGAGTTTTGTTGTCGACGTCTTCGAGATTGCGAACGAGTGCGCATGAAAAATAAATAACTAAAAATTAAAAAGCAAAACTTTTAACTACTAATTTTTTCTTATCTTTTTTTTTATTTTATTTTTATTTAATAATAAATTTTAACGGTTACACGAAAGAGACTTAAACCAAATAATCAACTACTTCACGGTAGCTCTCAAAAATTGCTTTTCAAGGTGAGCCGTACTTCGTAGAGACACAAATAGCAAGTGTTAAATCTTTAGTTCGATTTGGGAAACAACAAGTTCACCGGAATTGATTATGATAATACCTCTGTTGAGAGTATTATATTTTGGTATTTTTACCAATTGGTGACTTTTATTTCTTAATTAAAAAGGAAGAATTTTTTATATTTTTGATTTTTTTTATCTTTTACTTATACTAAAAAGAAAAGGAAAATATTTTTACTTTTTGTATTTTATGTTTTTTTTTGAATTATAAAACAAAAACAAAACTTTCGAGGGTGAAAGGATCTTCAAACCAAATAAACTAAAAACGAAGAAATCTTAACACTAGTCCCCGACAGCGGCGCCAAAAACTGATGTTGAGTTTTATATACCCAAAATATACATAAAATATAATACTTCAAAAGAGCAATTAAGAAAATTACCAAGTTACCCTCGATAAAATTCACTCTCAAAAATATATATAATATAATATATAATACGTATATTTAACCGGGTAAGTATGATCACCCGGGTCGTTTCCCCAACGACTAGTGAAATTGAAACCTCGTTTAAGCTTGGATTCTGATTTGAATGAAGCAAAGATATTTTTGATAATCTATATCTACTAAATAAAATGCAACAATTAAAATTGAACAATTAAAGGCAATTAAACAATTAAACAAATACGGGAAACAAATAAAACACGACGATTAAGCAAATAGACTAAAATTAAACCCTAAGATTGCAAACTAATTTTCTACACCTAAATTAGGATAAAAGAAAATTTTAAGAAAAATAAAAATATTTTTTAGATTATTTTTGAATTTTTTATCAATTAAAAACTATTTAATTCTAATTAAATCCTAAAAATAAAAAAATAGAAAATAATTGAAATTATATTTTTCCTAAGTAAAATAAGTAAAAAGAAAATTTTAGAAAAAGGAATTACTATTTTTGGCTTTTTAGATTAAAAGATATGATTTTTCTAAAATTTAAACTAATTAAAAACTATAAAAATAATAAAACTATTAAAAATAAAATCCTAAATTTTTTATAAAAATTACACTAAATAAAGAAAATATGCAGAAATTTAATAAAAATAAAAGCCCTAATTTTTACTTTTTATTTAAACCTTAATTAAACTAATTAAAACTAAACCCTAATTATTAAAAAAAATAATAATTTAATAAACCTTAACAAAGATTAATAAGGACTAATATAGCAATTAATAGGAGGGACTACGGAGCAAAGATGCCTAACTGATGAAGGGTCTAATCTGAGAAGCAAATAAAAACAAGATTACTCAAAAACCAGTCCCTTGCGGGCCAAAACGACTCTTCAAATTAAATCCAAATAAGCCTTAAAAATAAGTTGAGAACAAAAAGTGCTTAAAATTAAAAACTTATAAAATCAAAGTTGGAGATTAAGCTGGTGTGAGCAACTTTAACAAAAGCACTATGGGATGAAACCCACTGAAAAGCTCAATTAAAGCTTATTTATAAGCTTTTTACAGAAACAAGGAGTTTCCTCTTGGATTTGCTAAAAAGCTTGTAAACAGTTCAATTTAAGCTCAATTTGAAAAGCAAAAGAAGTTCCAGGAAGCTTGTGATGTGAGAAATCTACTTATGATAAGCTACTTTCAGAAGAATTTCTTAAAGTTAACTAAATCTAATAATGAAAGTTGCAAATTTAGATTCAAACTCAAAAAGTAATTTATCTTAAGCAAAGTGTGCTTAATAAGTTAACAAAAACTATAGCTTATTAGGACTTAACAAACTCAACTATAATTTATTATTTATAACATGAGATAATCCTATAAGCTAGAATCTGATTTTAAAAGCTAGTTACTCGTAACTATTGGTTTTAGCTTTTTTAGATATTTATAGAACTTGACTTGGAATTAAGCTGGAGTAATTAAGCTAGGAATAAAATGTTTATCTTAATCTATATAGCTATTACTCACCTAAAATATCAACAGGATAGGCTACTAAATCCTAAAATTGATGGCTTAAATTGGGGCTTAAATATCAGCAGTACTAACTTTTGTTAGTACTGCTGGTGCAATTGGCAGTACCACAAAGACAAAGAGTGCAGACTAACCTAGAGTATACTTACTTGGTCTTGACACACTCAAGAAGAGTGTGTAAAACTTTTAGTCAACACAAAAGGCTAAAAGATTTTAAAATACAAAATTAAGCTATCTAAACTTAATTATAAATCCACTGGTGTAGATCATGGAATTATAAGCCACACACTCATCTTACTTGAATCTTATAGTATAAAAATTCATTAGTACTTGATTATTAAGAAAATCGCAGATGTTCTAAAGAACATTCACCACATACATTTGACTTTTGATAGTCAAACTAGCTTAAGCCAAACACCCCTTTCAGGTTTTTGACAGAAATGAAAAATGCTTTATAAAATTAAATTTTATGATTAAAATAAAGTAGATTATATTTAGGTATAACTAATTATTTAACTAAGATTTAAATACTATAAGCCATCAGATTCTAAAATCTACAAACATATACTATATTTTTTTGGATTTTATGAATTTTTTTTACAGAAATGAAAAACTCTATGATCTAAAACAGACTATAAAACTCACTAAATAAGCTAGGATTGAGGACAATAAGTACTAATAGCAAATAGAGACAGGCAAATAGCAAAATCTCAAATAATATAGCATTAATCCTACAATTTAGACTAGAAATGAAAATTAAAGGGAATTTAAAAGGAAACTTACAAAAAGCCTAGCTCAACAAGGCTATGACTGCTCTTAGAGCTTTGCTACAAGCTCTCCTAGCTTATTTATAAGCTAGGAGTGAAAACCCATCTTTGACCCTTCCTTGATTAGTCAAACTTCCAAAAACCTAATCCAAAAGCATAGGTAAGTAAATTAAGCTGTTTTTAAAATTAGAGTATATTAAGATCAGTTTTAAGCTCCATTTCAGTTTAAAGGACTGATAGGTATGATATGAGCTTATGATAAAAATCAGTAATGAAGAGCTTATAAATGGACAAAAGTAGCTTAATGAAAACTTAAGAACAAGGATTTATTAAAACTGAAATATGATTACAAAGCTTTTAAAATTGAAGATTACTTGATACTTTAAAAGAGAAATTACATTTGAAAAAGTAAATAAGCTAACATTAAGCTAAAATTTAACTAATTTATCCTACTCCTAGATATCTATATTGTTGTGTGAGAGGAGAGGGCTTTTCTAGCTGCCAGAATGTTCTAGACCATTTTCACAGTTAGAAGCTTACTATAATATCATCCTTTGATCTTCCTCAATGATAGATCACAAAATTTGACGTTAGATCACAATGGTAGTATTGGATTGCCAAGATGGCACTTCCTGTTGTGACACTTTGTGATATTGTGAGTAGTGAAATTTAGTGCAAAACCCACACCATCTTTGTGCTTTTCCATGATGACGTGTCCTTCCTTTTGAGTGAGCTAATGAGGGCTTGTGATATGACTAATCTCTCCCTTCTATCTTGCTTAGGAGCTCAAGAATTGACCAAATCACCCTTCAATTCCCATTTGCCCATTGTTTTACAGCCTGGCTAGTGAACGTAAGTGACGATGAATAGTTAAAAGGCCTTCGCGCCTTTTTACAACTGAAAACGGGTAAATTCGTTTTAACTTTGCCCTTTTGTCAATTTCAGTCCCTTTCTTTTGTTGTCTCCTTTTCTAGTTATAATTAGGAGTTTAGGAAATTGCAAAACTGGCCCTTGTGGTTTAGAGAAAAGATAATGGGCTAGGATTTTGGGCTTACTGATCCGGGTAAGGCCCATTTAGGCTTAGGGATTATTTATGGATTTTTCTGAAAGTTAAGGGACGCAAATGGAATATTTTGGGTCTTATTGACTTTTGTTGACCATAATTTGACCATTTTGACTGAGGGTTTGACTTTTCTTGGCTTTGCTTCCGGCTTTTGTTCACTCTTCCGTTCTCGTGTCCGTGCTTGCCCGTTTTTAACTGTTTTCTTATGATTTTGAATTTATCGCATCTGCACACGAAAAAACACAAATAACAAGCTATTTTTTGCAATTTTTTGGTATGTTGTTGGGAATATTTGGGCCATTTTAAGCATAAATGGATTATGTGTATTTTACACTTATCATGATGCATGATTGTATATAGTCGAAACTTGTGTAGTAAAAATATGAAAATTGTAGTGTAATGGTATGATGAATTGGATATGAGTTCATTGATGACTGATATACTTGACTAGTTTTGAGTAGACTACGCTTTCTAAAGTTGTTGTGCATCCACCATATCATTTTTCATAGTTTACGGGATCACTTCCCGATTTTAGGTCAAATCATGCACATATACGTTCAAAGTGAACTTTTCAAGTTTTTGGTTATTATGTTTATTACCTATAAAATTGTCAATTGTCACATGGATGATCTTGCTCTAAGGTGAGCACTTCCATTTTTAAATTCTGATTTTGTCCTTTGAACCTCATTGAAGTTCAGAATTAATGGGTGAATTTATTGCAGCGCATGAAATCAAGAACGAGAAACGCGGCAAAGATATGATGTCCAGTGGCCAATTCAAAAAAATAACCGTGCTGCAAAACATTAGGGAGGGATCTACTGGTACCAAAAGTTGTTCTACAAACAATCATAAACTAAATTTTGGGGTGTGTTTTCTTTTTGTTATCTAGTGCGCATAGGCACCATCGTCCTCTTTGGGTTGAACGCTAAGAGCACAAAAACACAAGGCCACATATGTATTATGTATTTTCAATTTATATGTTATATATCTACTACGCATATTGTGCCTAGCATAACATAGACTTTCAGTTTTCACAGGAGATGTTGGTTGCTTATGGCGGATCTAGTTAGGAATCAGTTCTAAACTCAGACAAAGGTCCTAGAATGGATTATTCTTCTCTCCTAAACTGCTACCAGAGAACTCCTATTCCACATATTTACTCTTTATGGTTGTATAGTTATGTTATCCTATTTCGTTTACGCTTCCATGTCATTATTAAATATAAAAATGTTAATGCTTTATTAAAATCTATGACGAATTTGAAAATTATGGGTTTTTTGAATGTTCTAACATATGTTAATCTGGGTCCCTTTATTTGTTTGCTAATCACCTTGACATTGATCGTGTAGACACATGCTTAGGAGAATCAAAATCATTACAGATTAATATTCTTCAAGATGTAGCTACTAACTTGGTTAGATGTGGTTTTGCATTGTTTTATACTTTTATTATTTGATCAACCGAATCTACTATTTATTGTATCATTGTTCTAGAATTCATTTGTTGATTTTCTTTTGTTTGGATATGTTTTTTTTAGAATGTTAAATTTTTGACCTTTGGGTTTTGTTTTTGTAGAAGTGGAAAATAATTGTTTAGATATGGACTTTTATTTTTTTCCTTTTGTCTATGATAGCAAAAAGGGTTTTGTGGAACTGTAGAACAATAGTGGGAGGGGAGATGAATATTGTTCTTAATTTTCGAAGTTTCTAAAACTTCAAGTCTCGAAAGAGTCGGGTGATGTACTAATCTACTTTGTAATGATAACAATAAGTAGATAGAGAGAAAAAGAGACACCACGATATATCTGGTTTGGAAGGGGGGTTTAGTCCTTTGATGTCCAGTTGTGAATCCATGAACCCCTTTATACTATTCTAGTATAATTTCCTTTATGGTGGATATCAACATATTACCAATTTAAGCCATCGATATGACAAAAGATCAAGCTCACAAAGAAGAGTTATATATGGTATTCGCCCTCTCGAATCACCTAAGAACTCGTGATTAGACTAAACCTATAAACCCAACGACTTCCCCTTGGGAAGCTTACCCAAAACTCAACTAGATCTCCAATGATTAGGCTTTCGATCCGTCGGATAAGACTCTCTTCAACTCTCGATGATTAAATGATAGATTGTGAATCAAGTCTTTACCCTCTATCTTGAGGATCGCTTCTCAAAGAAAGTGTGATGAGAAAGAAGACCCATGAAACAAAACACATAAGTATGGATTAGGTACTTGTGTAGCTCTTTTGCGGAGATGTGTTCACTTTAATAGAATGATAAGATGAGAATATTTGAACACTTTGATGTTTAGACTTAGAGGATTAGAGGAAAGAGAGGAAAGAATGTTTGCAAGAGGTGAGGAATATGATGAGGTGTAATTATATACACTTTTTTAGGATCATTTAACCCCCAAAATCATGCAAATCCCTGATTATTGTGCTTAATCATTTCTTTTTGTTATTTTCGCATTTAGGAAGTATTGGAAGAGAATACACGTGACTTTGTCTCAATTTGAGAAGAAACGGGACAAAGACGCAACTCTACAAGATTTTGATGGAGCTTGGATTTACAGTGCGTGGAGACGACGTCGTAATTCCTTCTGATGTGGTCAAAGCTTAAGGCGACGACTCACGATCTTTTGTAATGAGTAGCACATTAGTCAACTTATAAGAAGGCCTGAAGATTCAACGGTTAACGCATGTCGCGATAACAGCTCGCGACGTCGCGACCCTGATTCTTTATGTATACAAACCTTATTTTCTGTTTAGGGTGCAAAACGTCGAGTGTTTGTGCCACTATTGTGTCGATTTTAGTGGTTTTAAACCAATTTGTACTCATTCATTACTTCAAATGTCTAACTTGAAGTGAAGTTCCCTTTACCCTTTTTTAATTATTCAATTATGTTATGTGTGGTTTTTTACTTAACTTGTTCTTCGCTTTAATTAAACATGCCTTGAAAAATATAATTGTTGTTTGGCTTATGATTGCATGAAACTAGTTGTTAGATTTTGTTTTTACCTTTTTGTTATTGATGTGCGCGTTAAGGCTTTAGAAAATAAGCTTTTAAATTGAAGTTAAAAACGTCTAGGGAACATGGTAGGTTAGAGGATCCGTGATTAGATCTTCATATCTAGAATCCTTTGGGTGGATTCTGAGTTAAGTGTTTAATTTATTATATGCTTACACAATTCATTACGAGGGTGACGGGTAATAAAATCTAAGAAGACAACTAGGGAGTAGTGCATGATTAGGTAAACATGTTTATTTAACCATATGAGTTTTCCACTTTTAACTTTTCTTGATAAATAAGAGTCAGTGTAGTTTAGTAGTTAATTAAAACCATTCAAACCTAAGTTTACTTGCTTTCCTAAAAATATAAAAAAACCAAAATATTCTTCCTTCAACCTTTAGGACCTAGTAAACTACAATTCGCGTCTACCCAAAATATTTCCTCCTAGAGAACGATAATAACCCGAGTTTACCTATACTACACTACAACGGTTAGGTACACTGCCTAGGAGGGTTGTAAAACTTCTGCGTTTATAACATCCTCATCAAGTTTTTGGCGCTGCTGCCGAGGAATAGTCTAGGTTTTGAATTTTATCTAGCTTAGGTCTACTCACAAGATTCCTATCAAGTAAGAATTTTCTTTTTCCTTTTTAGTGTAGCTTTCTCATAATCTATCTTTTCTTTGTGCTGGTTTGTAATTTCATTTTAATCATTCAATTCTTCATTGTGGAGGACAGCGAATTCATATTATCGGAATCCCCAACTCATTTAGGGATATAATGATTTGTGAGCTCAATGTGCTCCTTTAATCGTTAAACTTAACTGCCCCACCTCTTGAAAGAGATTTAAAAGGAGATGTAAAATTTGTTGAATTATTCAAAGAGTATGAGATAGGAGATTTTAGTGATGAGGAAATAGAGGAAGGAGAAATAGTAGAGGTAGGTGTCGAGTACTTTGATAAATTCCCTACTAAAAATGAACTACCATATCATAAGTACTTACTCCGCGACCCTAGCCTACCATTATTTAGGAGACCCCCAATTATCATAGGAGGAAATCCCTCAAAATCTAAAAATTCCAAAAATACTGATAGTGACATGTGGGGAAGCTTACATAGCTCTTACATCTCCGTTAACCATCGATGACTCGTATGCATTATAATGGATTCCATGAAAAGGCAATTGACCCTAGAAAGATCCTAAGGACCTAGAAGAATAAGTAATTTCTGGGAAGGCTTCAAGGGATGCATCTTATTCTCTAGGATTTTCACTACATTTGAATTTCTTGATAGTAGAGGATATTAGTTCAGTTATAGACCCTTGCTTATCACAAGTAGTGCTAGGAGAACCATTTGTTGAAACATCAAACATGACTTATGATTCATCACTAGGAATCTAAGGTTCAAATGGAGTGATGAAGTTGCTCTTACAACATGCCTATAAGATAGATCAATTCATGTGTCTTATATGGAGAGAGCACTATAAGCAACGGTCTATCTTTCCAGAGAGGAGATAAGAAAATAGGAAGTAGGGTATAGTGATGAAAAGATTTGGTTTTTTAGGAGAATGCCTTAGATTAGACTAGATACAAAACCAGGGAAAGGAAGTATATGTGAGTGGAAGGATGAGTCACGTAGGAGAGTGACTTCAAAGTTAGTAGAAAGATCATTAATAAAGAGATGCGCTTATTGGGAGGCAACCCAATCTTTTATTTTATGCATTTTAGGAGTGTCGTGTGTTTTAATCTTTATTATTTGTCTTATATGTTTGAATATATGTGATCATGCTTTGTTTTGTCATTTCACCTGTCTTAATGACTATCAATGGTCATATACAAAGATGATGTGTAGAGGGAAAATATCCGGTTTTTAAGAACCATTTCAAACATATAAAATAGATAGTTCAAGTTAAATTCGCACCTTTATGTTTTTGTTTGTTTGTTTTGAGTCATATGTTCGTACTAACCGTTTTTTGGTGGCTCATGCTCATTAAAATTTTTTCAAGAAAATAAATTAATATGAATATGTTAGACAAAAAAATTTCAAGAAACAAAGAAATAATATTCCTAGTGTGTAGAGACGGCGGCGGGATTATCTGACGGTGTACCAATGTAGCAAACCAAATGAATTTACGTTTCTTTAGAATTTGTAAATAGTTATTTGTTTTATTTCTAGAATTTTTAATTTCCAAAATCTTGAGAAGACCCACGATACATAAATGAACTTAACATTCTCTCTCATTGTTTCTTAGGAATTCTATATACATGAATACAAGGGTTGTAATTATTTTCCTGCAGATTTTACTTCTTGGTATGGTTTGTCTTTTGTCTTTGTTTCCGGTTTTATTAGATGGGGCGAGTTTGGAGTCTTCGGATTTTCACTGTGGACGATTCCTAGATGTTGATTTTAGCGTTTGTCTTGTTTCTTCTCTGATATTAAGCAAATTAGTGAAGTATTAGTTTCTCTCGCCTTTTATTTATTTTCCCTTTTCTCGTTTTTCAGGTACTCATAGAACATTGGGGACAATGTTCAAAATAAGTGTAGGGGGTAATAAAAGCCTTAGAAGCTTTTTTCGTCAATTGCATTTTTCTTCTGTTCTTAAAATGATGAGTAATATACCGAAACATAGTTTAGGGCTGTAATTTTAGCCGAAATTAAATTTTTTTATGGCATATATCGATGAAACTGTAGTATTAGAAGCGTCTAATTGGATAGGAGTTGTATGACTAGCACAAAAGCTCTACCACTCAAAAATTCCACCCAAAAAATGTGAGCTTCACCTCTAGATCTTTAGGAATGAAAGCATTCATCTTTAATGTTTATGAGAGTGTACCGGTAGTATTATAGATTCTGTAACTTGCTTTAGCGACTCATCCCAAGACTGCTAGTGAGATCGCATTCGTTTGATTAGGATTTACTAAGTGATAAGAGGCATTAGGATAAACTCTTGTTGCCTTCATTTTTTATGGTTATGATGATTCTCGATCATGTTATACCCCCACACCTTGCTATGCATTCTTTTTAGTGCAGATTTACCCCTAGTAACCCCTCCGAGCTATTTTGGCGATTCTCATATTTTCAGGTGGATTCGGACATATTAATGAAGGCATTGTTTATATCACCACTAATAACGTTACACTATAATTGTTGGCCTTCATTGTAGGTACTCATTTTTTGTAACATTATTGTTACCACGTTTGGTTTAACATAGTTAATGGTTTACTTTATTACATGGTTGTAAGGCGAGTTTTATATAGTGTTACCGTTTTGGGACTATTGGATTCACTGGTAGTTTTTACTTAAATGGAGAAACGGGAAGAACTCAACTATACCCCCTTTTGTCTAATATATATCCATGTTTTTTGATATCCTAATTCAGGTCAATTAGTTAGTTTTGATCGAGTTATCATAAAACTCAAGTGTAGGGTGCAATTATAAACCCCAAGTCATGTATATTATGGTTTCAGCAGATGGCAGGGCAAAAAGTGTTTGTATTGGAAAAATATGAAAAAAAGCAAAAAAAATATGTTAGATACGGGCTGCCATCTTGCTATTGTTTATGTGAAAAAAAGAGTTAAGAAAAGAAAAGAAAGCATTTGATGTAGAGTTGTGTATATTTGTCCTAGTTTATCGAGTCATGGACTTAACAATCTTATTACATGTTTTCTTATAGATAATTAGCTTGCTACTACGTCCAAATTCTCTATATCCCCCAATGTGTTTCCTTTACCTGACACTAACATCCAACTTTAAAAAACATCTTTGATAGTATTATAGGTGCTTACGCCACATGCTAGTGGAGGATTTGATCAATTTATCATGCTATGGCAATTCTATAGTTGACAGGTCGTGAGTGGTTTATTTTCTCATTTCCTATATTGTTATAATTCATTAATACACCCCAGATAAAGAGAGAATCCAAACACTTATGTGAGGTGCTACTATATAATTTTTGTGCTTTTACTTACGAGGTCTATCCGGTTGTGTCATAAGCTATCTTTATCGAGTAAGTTAAATGCCCTCGACTTTGCTATTTACTAGGTAGAAAAACCCATTTGCTTGAGGACAAGCAAATCCCAAGTGTAGGGATATATGATGAGGTGTAATTTTATACACTTTTTTGGAGTCATTTAACCTCTAAAATCATGCAAATATCCCTGATTATTGTGCTTAATTTTTTTTTTTTGTTATTTTAGCATTTTGGAAGCATTAAAAATAATACACATGACTTGGGCTCAATTTGAGAAGAAATGGGACAAAGATAAAACTCAACAAGATTTTGATGAAGCTTGGATTTACAGTGTGTGGAGATGGCATCGCGATTCCTTCTGACGTCATCAAAGCTTGAAGGCGACGACGTCACGGTCTTTTGTGATGACGTCACAATAGCCGACTTAAAAGAAGCCCATGGAAGATTCGATGGGTTGACGACGTCGCGATTAACAAGTGACAACTCGAAATTATTCTCATATATATTAACAAACCCTATTTTCAGGTTTGGGAGGAAAACGTAGATTACTAAATGTAGCAGTTTTAGGTGACTTTTTGATTTCCAAACCCTTTTGTACTCATTCTTACCTCTATATTTTAATTAAAGTGAAGTTCCCTTTACCCATTTATCATTCAATATGGCTAGTGTTTGTTTGATTAATTATTCTAGGCTTTCAAATTATCTTGTTTCGCTAATTTAATTGTGTTTGCTTATGATTGCATAAAACCTAGTTGTTAGATCTTTTGTTATTCCTACTTGTTAATGATGTGCGCATTAAGCTTTAAAAAACTAGCTTCTTAATTGCAAAGCGAAGATGTCTAGGCAAACACGGCTAGGCTAGAGTATACCTGTGATTAGATTTCTATTAGATACCTTTGGGTGGATTTTGTGTTATGTGATAATTTTTATATGCTCCATTAGAGGGTGAGGGTAATAAAATAGAGGAAGAAACTAGGGGAGTAAGTGCATGATTAGGTAAACATGTTGTTTAAACATCGAAGTTTTTTCCCCATTTTATTTTCTTGCTCTAATTAGGAGTAGTGTAGTTTTTAGTTATTAAAAAACCTCTTTAAACTAGATTTAGCTTGCTTTCTAAAAATATAAAAAAAAACTAAAAATAATTTCCTTCAACTTAGACTTGTAAAACCTTACAATTTAGCCTTATCCAAACTTTTCCATAGAGAACGATTTTAACCCCCGAGTCTTGCTATACTACACTACACGGTTAGTACACTGCCTAAGAGGCGCTATAAAAACTTTCGGTTTACAATATCTACTCTGAATACAAAGGGTGAAGAGGGGGCTATTTATTAGGCCAAGAACCAAATGTGGTTAATGAATTCAGTGTGGACGCTGGCCACTTTAGGTGTGGCAGCAGCGCCAGAGACTAAACCTTTTTTGGGTTTATTAGCTTTGTAACTACCGCTTTTGGTAAAACCTCTAATTGTTACTTCACGCTATGCCCTTTCAAAATTTTGATTAACTCAAGTTAACAAACTCAAATAGCCAATTTGATAAAAAAGCGTTTTGTGAAGTATTAAAAGCTTTTATTTGTCGCTATTGAAAAGAGAGAAAAAGAATATCGGACATAAGGGTATTTTGGGTTTCCTCTCTCATGTAACTAGCCTAGTTGGGATCAACCTAGGATTGAGAGGATACGTTAAGGTACAAAGGACTATTCATGCGATCCTTTCTTAAATGGAGAGAATTAGTGGTTGTATAGGGGGATTTGAAATTTGAATTTCAAATGTATTGAGCACATGTGTGAAATAAAGAAAGTGATAAGAATGGGTTGTGTATGAGTTGTCATGAGTTGAAATGATGTGATTGTGATAGAATGGAAGGGAGCCTCTTGATCTTGTTTAAAATGAAAGGTTGAGATTAGATGGTGGAGAGGTAAGTTGGATAGGTGAAGTGGCATGATCAAGGGTGGATAGGGAAATAGATTATGCGGTTTGTTTAGAGATTGAAGTATGTTTGTTTGTAGAGGAAAGTGTGTTTGTTTGACATTTGAATTTTAATCTCAGGGAGGAGAAGAGAGTACGGTAAGATGGATTGATGAAGTGGTATAATCAAGGGGTAGGATGATAGAGTGTGTATGTGTGAAATTCAAATAGGTTTGTGTGGAAGAAGGTGAATAGGAGATATGTGGTGGAGAATATTTTGATGTGATGTGGAGGAGCCTATTTTAGAATTTTAGAGGACAAAAAGTACACAAGGTACAATAATGTAAGAGAATGTGAGTTGTCTAATGTGGGGTATTATTTGGGGAAGGTTGAAGTGAAGAAGAGTTTAAGTATGGAGATGGTTTAAAGATGAGAGGTATGAAGGTAATGATGATTAGAGTTAAATCAAAGGATTGATTTGGGTTTATAATCACATTGCCAATAAGAGAGAAAAAAGTGGGCATATGTGATTATGGTATGGTTTAAGAAAAGAGTGTTTAGAGTATCTGGAGGATATAATCATTTGTTAGGTAAGAAGGGTAAACAAATGAGTAGGACGGATGTGTTGTAAGATTGTGTAGAAAGAGTGTTTAATCATTTATTGGGAAAGAGATTAACAAATGTTTAGAAGGACATGTTGTAGGAAGTAGGGTATGGAAATGTTATAAAGAGATGCGAAGGAGTTTGTAAGACATCTTGTACATGTGAGGAATACATGTGTGAGTTTGTAAAACATTTATAGGTAAAGAGGTGATGTGTGCTAATATCACCAAGTTTTTATATACCTAGTAAATAACATACTGATCGATAAAAATCCTAAAATATTTAAAAATATGTTTGTTTGGTGTTTTTATGTCTTGCAGGTAAAAATGATTAAAAACGGAGCATAAACGGGTATTTACGGGTTAGTCGCGATCAATAGTGCCTATTATTCAAAATCAAGACAAAGTCGTGAAAAGTCCCCGAGCATGCCATTGGAAAGAGCACGAAAACGATGTCCACTGTGCCTCGGTTGTTATTGGGTCGGCCCGTATCCCATTGTATGGGCCGGGCCAGCCCACTATTGCATGAGCCTAATAAATAAATCCAAAAGCCCATTATAAAGCCCATGAAAGAAATTTGTAAAGTCTGGATTTATAAAATAAAGGTGACGTGTGCATGTTGTAAGATCACATGCCATGAAATAAAATCCCACCGGGTCACGTGAGAACCCACTAGCAAAGGAATGGGCAAATCATAAGAAGACACGTGGCGGGGCATGTTATACCAATTCATTTCATTTGCAATTTGAGCTAGTGATCTAACGAACGATATCAAAGCGTAGAAAGTAAGTAGAGTTTGATGCCCACGTGTCACTCAATCATCGGCTAGATCAATCCTTGCGCAGTCTGGTATCCGAGGTTGCACACACAACGAGCAATGATTGGCTCATAATTTCTATATGATGAGCGATCAATTTACAATGAACCTGGGTCTCTATAAATATCACACGCTCCCTCACTCTTTTACTACCTAGGCTTTTAGTTTTCTTAGTTTTAATTTTAAGTTTTTAGCTTATTTTAGTTTTGTAGTAGCTTATTTCTGAATTTTGTGCTTATTGTACTAGCTTATTTCACAAGCTTAACAAGATGATGTAATGAATGGTTTTAATGTTTGTTGAAGATTCTCGATTCGTTTTTGTTTAGTTCCTTTTCTTTTTTTTTCATGTTAGCTTATTCTATAAGCTATTTGTTCATCCTTTATTTTTCATAGCTTTTTAATGTCAAAAGTTCTTTAACGACTTTAGATTATGACTCCTAAAGCTTTCCAAAGTAATTCGACTCATTCTAATTGTTTTTAGTTGTTTTCGAATTAATAAGCCTAGAATAAGCTCGAGTTTAGCTTAAACTGTGTTATTTCATTTTTAATGTATATAGAAGCTCTTATTTTCTGTTTAGTTAAGCTTATAATAGTTTTTTGTTAGAATGAGCTCTATATTGCTAGATAAATTCTTTATGAGCTTCGTAGTTTTTTTTGGTGATTTGATTGTTTAGATGCTTAATGCTTTTCCTAGTCTTTTGCTGCTTATCTAATTAGCTTTTTCATTTGTGCTAGTTCTTATTTCGTTTTAGGGATTTAGTTTATTAAGTATATTGAGTGGGGATCTGTTTTTGTTTCTTTAGACTTACTATAGGCTTAATTTGTTCTTGTGCTTATTAGGTCATAAGAAGTGTTTATCTCGTTTTTGATAGTTGCTGTATTATTATTTGCGAAGTTTTTCATTCGTTTAATAGTGAATTGTGTTTTTTTCGATTAAAGTCTGTTTATGATTTGTAGAAACTTATGCTTTTAAGATTCGTGGCTGATTTTATTAGTGTGTGCTATTCTCGATTGAGCTTTTAAGTTATGCTTCAATCAGGATTTGCTTTTTTTGAAGTGGAACTTTGGTATTTTTCCTAGTAACCCTCTCTTTAGGATGTTTCCATTGTGGCATTGGGTATGTAAATGGGCATTTGAAGTCGTTTATATGGGCGTTTAGATTGAATATGGGTCACGTTTGGTTTGTAATTAATCGCTCCGTTTTCTTGGATTGTTGGTTTGGGCTTACGAGTTGCTTGCACAAATTAAGAAGTATATTGTTAACAGTTAACATTTAATTTGTTTTGTTGTTTGACTTTTTGGTACCGGTCAACTCACGAGGCGCGGAGCTTAAGGGTATATTTAGCTAGACCGAATTTGATTATTTGCTTTAGCTAAATAAACCGGGTGGTATTCGTTTAATTGCTGGTCTTCGATTTGGTTCCATTTTCTATCCTTTTTCAATTCATTAGTGTAGCTTAGAATAAAAATGTTTTGCTTTGCTTATTTGATCATTATGAGTAGCGAGTAGTTTAATTAATGCTTGTTAAGTGAAATTTTGATTTGGGAATTAAGTGTGAATTTGAAAAAGGTTTAATTGATTAATAATCTTTGATTATTTAGATTTGTAGTTTGGATTTTTTAAAGGGCAAAAGCCGGAGAAATAGCCAAACTACACATCTAGTAATTAAATTCTTTTTAAGAGGTTTTTGTCAAAATAAACTAACATTGTTAGATAAAATTCTTTTCTAAGGAAATTAATTCGTTAATTAACCTTAATCCACGCTTAACGAACTTTTCACATCACTTAGCAAGCATTATCGTCTCTTAAATATCTTTTAGATCATTTAGCTTTAAATTTGGTTGTTTTATTATTAGTAATTCTAGATTGGTAATTTTTAGTGATTAAAATTAGTTTTAAAACAAAAAACAAAAATCATAATCGATATTCAAGCATCAAACAAAACACTTACATGGATTTCAATTCATCTCTCGCCGTGGATACGACACTCGAAAGATAGACTATTACTTGTCTACAAGTAATTTTCTTATCAAACAGGATACTTACTATACTATAATTAGTTTGAGATATTTAGGATATATATTTAATTATATATAGACTATTTGGATCGAATCAGGAGGTTAGAAAACTCAAAGCATGATTAACCTTCAAATACCACAAACTCAATTAGTCACTTGGACTTAATCTATGATAATCAACAATGGATTTGATCACTAATCATCTTGATGCAAACAAGCTAAGTGCTTTGCATCTAAGTAAAGCATATCCCATAACGGAAAAGGATGCGTTTACGCAAAGTGACTTTTGACTTTAGGTGAACCTATAAGTGAGTAATACTCGTACATGATTAGGATCAACGTAAACATATTAGGTCAATAAAATACTTTGTTTAATTGATTGTTGAAGTAAGTGCATACTAGGTTTAGAAAGAAGTTTTGGCCTTGGCTAGAGGTGTTTAATAAAAGAATTGAGTTGGCATTTTGTTGAAAAAATGACGAGGATTCATTTTGCTTACTTCTAAGTCTAAACCTTATTTGGAGTGTTTCCAAAATTCTCAAATATCATTTACATACATTTATTGAAGTTTCTACATGTGTCGGGTAAGAGGAAAGCCGAAAAAATCAAATCCATAAAAACGGATACCGCAAATGGCACGGCTGGCCACATGCTGACGTATGGCAAGCTCGCTAGATGCAAAAATCCGGTTTTATGGATTTTGGCTATCGTTGGTTATTTTACGTTCTGTGAACATTTATTTGTCATCGTTAAAACATAAAGGATATCCTAGTCAATGTTGCACCAACAATCTCCCCATTTTTGATGACGACAAATAAAATTTCGAAGAGCAAATAAAATTACAAACGTAGCAAAGATGAAGGTTGTTGTTGATGTAGTTTGCATTTTGATCTTGGCCATGTAATTTGGTGAGGCTTGAACATTGTCTTCATCTTATGAGCCTTATATAGCTTTTCTACTCCTATGTACGCTATAGCTCTTTGCTTCTGTAATTACTAGCTATACTAGCATTCTCCCCCGATCCATAATAAGCATCTTGCTTTGATTTCCTTCTCCCCTTTTTTCAAATAAAAAGGCGGGATCTTGGTCTTTTATTAGAAGGTTGATATATTTTTAGAGGTATAGAGTAGATATCAATGCATCATATCCCACTGATCATGCTCTCTTGTTTAAGGCAGGGATACATGGGACAAGAGCATTCCCTTCAAGGTGTTCTTGGTTCAAGAGCAAAAGCAAAAGAAAATAACACAATAGGCAACATAAACTTAGACATATGTTCATGTCCAACATGGGTTACTTTACCTTTGGAAACTTAAAAACACACGGATGAGTATGAATTATTGGTGATTATTTGAACGAACTGTTGCATAGATACATATTCATATTTTGTATAAATTAATTCTGATTCTAATTACTTTTTTGTTGAGCATGCTTTGGACAATTATATCATATCATTCCTTTCTATTATGTTGTTTAAGATATGTGTTATAACTAAGCAATATTAAACAAGAAGTATTAAAGCATTTTATTTCACATAATGCAACACACAACATATATTACACATCTTCTATACAAGGCAATCAGAAAGCCTATACTACTTTTATTCTTTGTAAGGATTGAGTTCTTTCCAAAGAGACAATTGCTAGGTTTATTGTCTTTTTCAATTCATTCTTCATTATTGTCCTGAGAAGACCCTAGCTCAATGTCTCTAAGACCCGGTATAGTACCCTTTAGGTTGTTATTAATGGATGCATGTATCTCTCGCATTTCCTTAGGAAGAGCATACACATACTCTTATGTCGTGTGTTGTACTTGACAACACACAGACTCATCAACATGAGTGTTACAGAAATGTTGTTTAAGCTCACGAGTTATCTTCTCCCATATAGGGTCTTTAACCATACACAACTTAAAAATGCCCTACAAATATCTACGTTGCTACACTTAAGTTCTTCCTAAGGATAATAATCCTTTTCCACGAGAGTCATCATTCTTCTCCCCATGTTGTTGTGGAATGATGAATCTCTAAAATTGCTCATGATTCTTGTTTAAGTTTTGATTTTGGCCAAAAAATTTAATGAGTATGTATTGTTATTAATGAGCTAGTGCAAGGTGCTTTTATAATCAAGGGATTAAGCGTTAGGTGTGAATTTGTGAGAGGTTAGGGAATTAATGCAAGTTGACATAAAGCCTTAGCCATTGTACCTTGATTCTTAGTTACACAAGAATATATTGAGTTTGAATATATTGAGTTTTAATTGAAATATATTGAGTTTTAATTGAAATTGGATGACTTAGTTACACAAGCTAGTTCCTACAGTTATGCATGTATGCACTATGATTTTTCCATGCATGATACATCCATTGTAGTTAGTTGTGTGAAGATCCTTAATCATCATTGGATTTTTGGAATTTATTTTCATTGCATTACAAGGAAAATACTTAGGACCTCGGATAAGTGGTCCAAGTTATCAAACCTACTTCAATGTGTATTTTAATCCTTCTTGGATATTTCACACATGTTGGACATATAATCCATTATACGATAGCAAAGTGTTGCTAGGTTTATATCTCAGACTTTAGTCGATGGTTGTGTCAACATTGATTAGCTTTAACTACCATATTGTATGGTGAATTAAGTCCATAGTTTCTCGGATGGATAACTATATTATCATGTTTATTAATTGTGTATTTTAGTTTGTTATGCAGTACCATACCGAATTCAATTTAAAAAGAATTCCCTTTTACTACGTGAGTAGTTTGTATGTTTTCACAAAGTTCTCCTCTTTTCTTTTTTATCCTAATACACATAGCATGCAATCAACACATAAAATGAACAAGTTGACACAAATACAGCATTTTCAACACAAGTGTGAGTTGTGATCGATAACGCTCAAATTGAGTATGTTTTTAGTAGCGTTATCTGTACTTTTGTATAAGTTATTTGGCTATTTATTTATGGTTTTGTTACTTTATTGTATCAAAGTATGTTTGCAAGTTTATTTGTAGCCAAGTACAGGAAAAGAGAAGAAAAAAACGAAGAAATCAAGTTCTACACGAGTATGAAGAATCCCAAGCCAAGACTAAAGATCAAAAGCATTTCAAGATACAGTAAGCATATCTATTCGAGCTTCTAAGTCCCCAGGATGAGTCTAAACAAAGATATACTAAAGTATAAAGACCCACGACCAAGCACGATTCAAACGAAGAGCTTAAACGCGAAATTGAGCAGCACTCACTCGGGGACGAAGCCCCAGCCGGCCGGCTGAGACCACGAGTCGGGCGGCTCCCTTACGTCTGATGTACCAGTTTTATCTTCTAGCTCCTTGAACTATCTAGAAGGATCTAGACTTCTAATTCCTAGCATTATATGACCTTTGGCCCCAAGTTAAGCATTAAATATCCCTAGGTCTTCCTAGTTTGTATAAATAGGGTCTATGGTAGTGTTTTCACTATCTATTAACATAAACTAATCTCCACACCTTCATTACCATAAAGATCTCTACTACTCTTTCAAAGCCATAAACTCGACTTAGAATTCTAGGAGAATCCTACAAGTTTTTTTTTTTTTTTTTTTGAAGGAGAAAGAAGCCATCTTAGGAGGTCATGAATATCAAGAATTCTTCAAGGAATCCAAGCCTCATTTCTTGTATTCCTTACATACTTTGTAATAACCTTTTAATCATGTTTATGAATCCTTTAATTTCTGGAAATATGACTTTGTTTGCTATGATTGGCTAGTATCTTTATACACTTGGTTAAATGATGTTTGTGAAATGATGATTTGATTATGATTGTGATAACATGTTTTCTTCAATTTTAAGCTATTTTCTGAGATCCATCTATACTTATGATTCATGTGACATTGTTCAATCAAACCAGATTGATTGTTAAACATATCATAGGATGAAAGGTATCTTGTTAACCAATCAATTGTTGCCTTTTGTCTATGATTGGCTACCTTTTGTATTGACCATTTCTTAAGCGGTTTGATCTAACAAGAATCATAATTGTGGGTGTTAACATGTTTGTGAAACGAACCGCGAATCAAACTAGTTAAAACATAAAGTAGTCTTGAATTGATTGATTGAACTTCTTAAAGTTTTTTTTTTTTTTTTTTGTCAATTTAGGTTTGACGAGATTGAAGGTTTTGAAAACAATAGATTAGATCATCATCTAATTTTTATAATCAACATGTTATAATGTTCATCACAATCATGCAAATTGGATTTCCCAAACTAGTTTAATCAAATGTAGTTTTTAAATCATTTGAATCTTTATAATCATCATTATTTGCTTGTTAGAATTGTTAGCACCGAATTTTAAATTACCTAAACACACTAATCCCAACGAACGATCCTGGCTTACCATACAATCTCTTGCTATCAACGGATGAGTACACTTGCTCGTATGTGTTGCTAAGAAATTCGGTATCCGTGTTATAAATTTAAAACTTATCTGTATCGCATGCACCAAGTTTTTGGCGCCGTTGCCAGGGATTTGATCGTGTTTTAGTTTTAAATTTTATGCTTAAACAAATCTGAGATCCCCGAACCTTGTTTGCTAAAGATTTTTAAGTTTTCACTCCACAGGAACAAGCCAGCCGCTGGTGACCATCAAGACGGAAGGGGCGCGGGTGGTCGTCCCTCGCGAACAACCGAGATTACAAGCTGCCCGGCGGGCTGTCTCAGCCGCTCGGCTAGAGTCTTATAAGAATCCCGAAACTTTTTCTTGTACTGTCTTTTACACCCTTTTTAGAGAAGCAAAAGCTACTCAAATTCATTCCTAGTTGTGTTTTTCTCCTGAATGAACACACGTTCTACGGGAGAAGAACTAACTACACCTTATTCCGAACCCAAACGTTTTATCCACCGTACCAAGAAGAAAAAGACAAGAAACCCATTAATACCCGTTAAAGACCGAATTCCCAAAGCTTAATAACCTACTTTGAGAACCTTTTCGAAGCCTTAGTTGTTTATAACCTATTTCTTGATCTACCATTCCCAATAGCCGACGATCAACCTATGTGGGGAAATAACCAAGCCGTAGCACCCACTCTCGAGGCCGCGATCGTCGCAGTTGACCTTGGAGACAACTTCACCATTAAAGGTCATCACCTATCGATGATTAAAGACACTAAATTTGTGGAGTGCCCGGGCGATCCGCATAAACATCGACGAATTTGTTTGAGATTAGCAGAATGTTCTATATGGTAACACTCAATCGCTGACACAATAAAATCAACTCTTCCCAATCATCCTTGACCGTGATGCCAAAGTTGGCTCACGACTAAGTCAGTGTTTATCACTACTTGGGAACAAATAAGACAAGCTTTACCAGGTGATTCTTTCCACCTGCAATGTTCGACCGATTTATAGGAGAAATTCGAGGTTTCACCTAAAATCCTAACGAATCCCTTGTAGATGCTTGGCTACGAATGAAGGACTTACTTAGTAGTTGTCAATGGACATGGTTAGGACGAGGATCCATTATCAAAAATTTTACCATGGATTTGACGGAAGTCACACAGCATCTTGATGCGGAGGGACTCTTTCTCTACAAAAACGCGAATGTAGAACACAGTTGTCGAAGGTCGAGTGTCTGAAATCGATGGTCTAGGACATGAAGCTAAAACCCATTCATAAAAATGTTGCCTTCGCGGGAAAGTTGAAACTGATTCAAATATGGAAAATATGGGATGCCTTGACCCACAAAGTTTGACTCGCGATTCAAAGAGATCAAAGGAGAAATGAAGGAGATGCGAGACAGATGAAACAGTTATGGAGGTCCTCACCCATCGTCAAAGTGTGATGACAAGCCTATGGGAGGTCCTAAAGACGAAGAAACTAACTATGCCTATAAAGGTTACCAAGGAGGAGGATATTGAGGAAACTACTACGGTAGGAGTTCTGGGAATTGGCGAGATCGGAAATCCCAGAGATGTAACAAAATTCCATCTCGAGAGGCATTCCCTTCCATTTCACAAACACCCAAAAAACAAGATTAACGGTCTGATTTTGAAAAAACATGGAGATTCATGTCGCTTAAAAATCATCAAATAACTTTGTCTAAAATGAGTTCTTTAATCTTAAAACCAAAGTCCAGCAAGGACAAAAGAATCACCAAGCCTCGATTCAGGATCTTGAGACAAAATTTAGTCAACTCTCCGACCAATGTTCCTCTTGACCAACTGGTTCACTTCCGAGTAACACCCAAACTAATCTGAAACCCAGCCCAACGAATGATAAACCATACCGTCCACTCTCCGCTCGGAATAAGCATGTGAATGCCATATTCACACGGAGTGGTTTGACGTACGATTCACCAGTCAACCCGAATGCTAAGATTACCGTCATCTACGATGATAGTGAAGATGAGGTTGACGAAGTCGAAAAGGAAGTAGAATATCTTCTTCTAAAAAAAGCCAAAAGTAATCAACACCATTAAGGTGTATAAACCAAAAATCTCCTACCTTGGTCTAACGGTAAAGAAAAGATGGAAGAACGTTATGCTAAATTCATTGATATCATCAAAGAAGTTAGGATCAACGTACCCCTCGTTGATGTCCTAGCTGGCATGCCCAATTATGGGAAGTTCTTGAAAGATATCATGAGCAACAAAACTAAGATGGAGCAAATCTCTGATGCCTTTTTGAACGAAGAATGCTTCGCAATTGTTCAAAACAAGCTCCCACTTAAATTGGGTGATCCTGGAAGCTTTCTGATTCCATGCACCGTAGTAGGTTCAGTTGAATATCTCGCCTTGGCCAATCTTGGCGTAATCATCAACTTGATGCCATATTCGTTGTACGCTTCACTCTCGAAAAACACCTTGAAACCTACAAGGATGAGTATCTGCTTAGCTAATCATAGTTACCAATACCCGATGGGAATTGCGGAGAACATGCTTGTTCAAGTTGGGAAATTCGTATTCCCGGCTGATTTCGTTATCCTACAAATGGAGGAGGATGGACCGATTTTCTTTATTTTAGGGACCACTTTTTGCCACAGCTGATTGCTATCATTAGAGTCAAAAACAAAGAACTCAACTTAGGAGTAGGAGATGATAGAATTACCTTCTTAATCGATAAATCTACGCGACATTCTTATTCCAATGATGACACGTGTTTTCGCGTTGATGTCATTGACGAAGTAACGGAAGAAGAATTTGATGCATTGCTCGATGAGTTCGAACCATTTTCCACCACATCAGAAAAGATCAGTGAATCATCTCTCGACTATGAATTCGAAGAATTCATGGCAATCAAAATCAAAGAAATCCCTGAGCAAGAGGAAGAGGTTGAGGATAATTTTAAAGAATTACCCCTAGAGGAAAATTTAAGTGTCAAGAATTCTATCCAAGATTCATCAAACGATCTTGTGATAAAACCTCTTCCCAAACATTTAGAATACACTTTTTTGGAAAAAGAATCTCTTCTTCCAATAGTCATATCCACTCTTCTAAAAGATGATGAAAAGAAGCGTCTTGTTTCTATTCTTAAGAAACACAAAGAAGCGTTTGCTTGGAAAACATCTGATATTCCGGGCATTAGCCCATCTTTTTGCAAACACAAAATTAACTTTGAGGATGATGATAAACCTGTTATTCAAAGGCAACGTCGACTTAACCCAAACATGAAAGAAGTCGTTAAAAAGAGATTATCAAATTATTCCGCTGCGACACAATTTGGAGGTGTTACAATAGTCCTTGGGTAAGTCATGTGCACTGTGTACCTAAGAAAGGAGGAATGATTATCGTGACAAACGAAAAGAATGAACTTGTTCCCACAAGAACTGTCATCAGTTGGCATGTATGCATCGATTGCCGCAAATTGAACGAAGCCACCCGAAAGGATCATTTTCCTCTACCCTTCATGGATCAAATGCTGGAAATACTAGCGGGGAACAAATTCTTTTGTTTTCTCTACGGATTTTCTGGATATTTTCATATTCCAATCGAACCTGCCGATCAGGAAAAGATCACATTCACTTGTCTCTATGGAACCTACGCATACAAGTGTATGCCTTTTGGTCTTTGCAATGCACTAGCAACCTTTCAAAGGTGCATGATCGCCATCTTTCAAGACATGCTTGAAACCTTAATGGAAGTTTTCATGGATGACTTTTCAGTGTTTATAAATTCATTCGATGCTTGTCTTTCAAATCTCAAACAAATGCTCATTCGATGCAAACAAGCCAATCATGTGCTAAACTAGGAGAAATGTCACTTCATGGTGACAGAAGGAATTGTGCTTGGCCACAAAGTCTCTAGTGCCGGATTGGAAGTCGATAAATCCAAGATTGAAGTAATAGCCAAACTACCACCGCCTACTAACATTAAAGCCGTTAGAAGTTTTTTAGGACATGCGGGATTTTACTGTCGATTTATCAAAACATTTTCCAAAATATATCGTCCATTGACGAAACTTATTGAGAAAGATTAAGTCTTTGATTTTAACGAAGAATGCATCAAGGCATTCAGAACGCTCAAAGTAAAGTTAACGAATGCACCGATTATGGTCTCGCCTGATTGGTCATAACCGTTTGAACTTATATGCGATGCTAGTGATTTCACTGTTGGAGATGTGTTGGGACAACGCTAAGGAAAGCACTTTCTTCCTATTCACTTCGCCAGCAAAATTCTAAATAACGCACAACATAATTATACAGTTACCTAGATAGAACTATTAGCTATAGTTTTTGCGTTCGACAAATTTTGATCGTATCTCGTTTTGTCAAAAACCGTCATATGCAGCGACCACTCAGCGTTGAAATATTTGTCCGCTAAACAAGATGCTAAACCGCGTCTCATCCGATGTATTTTACTACTCCAAGAATTTGACATCAAAATAAAAAAATAAGAAAGGAGGAGAAAACGTCACGGTAGATCATTTATCGTGACTTGAAAATTCAAATCTAGAGGAATTAAGGGATGATGACATCAATGACAACTTCCCTGATGAAACCCTCATGAACATCTCAACCAACGATGATGAACAAATTCCATGGTTCGCAGACTTCGCGAATTATCTCGTTGGCAGAATTCTCAAAAAATGATTAACTTACTCCCAACGATGTAAATTCTTCTTAGAACTCAAGCATTATTTCTGGGACGAACCGTATCTCTTCAAAATGTACCCAGATGGGATGATCAAGAGATGTGTGTATGGTTTTGAAAATTCAAAAATTCTTGATGAATGTCATCATGGCCCGACTGGGGGACATTGTGGTCCTTCTACTACTGCTAAAAAAGTCTTTGATGCTGGTTTTTATTGGCCGACAATTTTCAAAGAGGCTCATACTCTAGTTTAAAACTGTGACGCTTGCCAGCATTCTGGTAGGCTTTCACAAAGAGATGAGATGCCTCAAAACATCATTCAAGTCAGCAGAGTATTTGACGTGTAGGGAAATGATTTCATGGGACCTTTTTCTAAATCCCATAAGTTCGAATACATCCTTGTTTCTATTGATTACGTGCTGAAAATGGATACTCGAAAATGCATGAATTCGAAAATGGAAATGGATACTCGAAAATGTCAACATATTATATCTTCACCTGAAAATGTGCATTTTCCTCACATTTTATATCCCTTCCAATAAACTTTTAAACTTTTCCTCACATTTTATACTCGAAAATGTGCATTTTCCTCACCTGAAAATGTGCATTTTCCTAACATTTTATATCCATTTCAAATGTGCATTTTCCTCACAACTTTTAAACTTTTCCTCACATTTTCCTCACAACTTTTAAACTTTTCCTCACCTGAAAATGTGCATTTTCCTCACATTTTATATCCATTTCAAACTTTTAGTGGAAAGGATATCATACTCGAAAATGCACATATTATATCCCTTCCAATAAAATGCATGAATTCGACGCAAGAAGCCTAGGGTCTCTCTAGCCATGCAAACTCGACTTCCTCAAACATCATTAATACCTTCACCTGAAAATGGATACTCGAAAATGTCAACATAAAGTTGGTGAGCTCGTAGGTTTAAACGTAAAACAATAACTTTTTGATGTGTATTTCATAAGAACAGGACATTAGTGGATCATACTCATGTGCAAGCAACTAACGAACACGCGCAATCATCAAATCACAATTCCAACTCAAATCATAAAGGGAAATCTCTATCCCAATATACGTACACATATGCTAGCATTAATGATGAGGTGTCATTTTATACACTTTTTTGGGGTCATTTAACCTCTTAAATCATGCAAGTATGCCCAAATTATGTGCTTAATCATTTGTTTTCATGTTTTTAGCACTTGGATGGCATTTTGAGGAAATACACGTGACTTGGGCTCATTTGGAGAAGAGACAGACAAGACTACGACTCTACACCAAATCCTTTGAAGAAATCGTGCATACAGAGCGTGGATACGGCGTCGCGAATTACAAGCGACGACGTCAGAGATTTGATGACGGTGTCAGAATGTAGCCGACTTAAAGTGGCTCTAGAATATTCGATGTAGCGATGGCGTCACGACTATAACACGACGCCATCACATCGCTTTTCCTATATATACAAAACCAATTTTAGGGTTTTAAGTGTGTAACTTTTAGGAGACGAACCCTAACTTTTATATTCGAGTTTGGCAGCTTTTTAGGCCGTCTTTAGGGCCTCAAAACCCTATTGTAAGAGTCTTTAATCCATGTTTTAATCAAGTAAAGTTCATATATCCCTTTAATCTTTCAATATGTCTATGTATTGTTTGATTGATTCGTGTTCTTTACCTTCTTATAACATGCTAGGCTAGATCCTTTAGTATTTACTTATGATTGCATGAAACTTAGATTGTAGATCATTTTAATGTTGCTTCTTATGATGGATGTGCGCGTTAGGCTTTAGAAAACTAGCCATAAGATATTAAATTGGCATAGACGTCTAGGGAAACGCGAGTGTGTAGAAAGAATACCATCGGTAACAGTCTTCATACTACCTTACCCCTAATATGGTTGATCCCTCTTAAGATATTTCAATTGCATTTAATATACTCTTAGGGGCCTTGTAATAGTCTGCATACTACCTTACTTGTGTGTTGCCTTAACATAATATTACGTAGACGGCGGGTTCGTGTAATTCGTTCATGACTTAGGAAATACTTACACAGATCATCACAAGTGTGACAAAGCAACAGGATTAGGAGAAGCAATCTGAGGAGTAGTGTATGATTAAGTAAATATGCTCGTTTACCATATAAGTTACCACCAAATTAGTTTAGATTATAATTTAGTTTAATTAGATAAAACAAACCAACCTCTCAAACCATATGATTTTACTAGCTTTCTATAAAATAAAAATACAAAAAGAATCTTCTCTCAACCCCGTAGACCTCTGTTAGATCTTGATCGAGCCTTCCCAACCTATTCCCCTAGAAAACGATAACAACCCCTGAGTCTTGCCTATATTACACTGCAACGATTAGGTGCACTGCCCAGGGAGTTGTAAAACTTCTTATTGAAGTCTAACGACAACCGCATCATGTTTTTGGCGCCGCTGTCGAGGAATAGTTAGGTTTCGATCATTGTTTAGCTTAGGTCTGCTCGTTTGATTCCTATCAAGTGAGAATTTTATTTTTAGTATATTAGCTTTCTCATAGTCTATCTTTTCTTTTCGGTATTTGTTTCGTAATCCATTTCGTTGACCTCTACGGGAGACGAAAATCCTATCCGTACTCTTGAAAACTAATCCAAACCTAGCCATGAGGGCTATCAAAACACCATTGAGCTCCCCAAAGGGAACAATGTGGTGCCTCTGCGATCCGACACCATCCGGTTGATGCAAAACGGATCCTCTTTCCATAGACTTCGGTCCAAGGATCCAAACCAACATCTTAAGGATTTTCTAAATAGTATACTCACTAGACCTTAATGTTGAGAACAAGGGAAGAACACGCATGTGTTTGTTTCAATTTTCCCTTGGCGATCAAGCTCGCAATTGGCTTGAACGTCTTCCAGCAGGATCCATCTCCACATGGGAGGATCTTACTACTCGTTTCCTTGCTCAATTCTTTCTACCGGGAAGGACTGAAAAACTTCGCAATGACATCCTAATGTTCCAACAACATCAAAGAGAGTCTCTTTCTGAAGCATGGACTCGTTTCAAGGACTTACTCCAAAAAATCCCTCATCATGGCATCGACCTTTGGCTCTAAATCCAAATATTTTACGATCGCATCGATCAAACCCTAAAAAGAACTATGGACTACGCCGCTAGAGGCCGACCAAGGAAAATAAGTGAAGAAAAGGCATAGGCCACCATTGAGGAGTTAGCACGATATGAGGATGAAGGGTGGAACGACCCTGTCATCCTAGAAAAAAGAGCCTTGACTACAAAAACCCCAACCTTGAACAATTATTAGGGATCATGGAGTATAAAGTCGAAACACTTATGGATGAGGCAATCACGCTAATGGGAGGGAGTGAAAGCATTTTTAGGATGTCAAGCAACTTAATGCACCAAATACCCCCAGAACCATCACGCCAATAAGCATTCGAGGATCTTGTGATGAACTTTATTCTCGATCAGGAAGAGAGAGTTAAGCAACTCGAAGAGTATATGGGTGTTATTTGGAGTGATTTCATGCAACTCACTTTGAAGGTTGTAGAGAAATTAAAGGAGGAAATAAGAATTAAAAAGAATAAATTCACGAAGATCAAAAAAATCACGAGGTACCCTGACACTAAGGATCTCGAGCCCCTTAATGGTGATAGATTCTTGAAAGCTCTCACAGAAAAGGCATCTTTCCATACATCTAAATTTGTCTCACCAAAGTCACTCTATGTCAAACACGTCCGCACAATCTTCCCTAGTCCACCCCTTGTAAAGGAAATTACCTTTGGCTTTAAGCCTGGTGCAAAGAATAACCAAAACGTCAAGCCCCGACATGATGCAAAAAATGAGAGCCCACAAAGTTCCCCACAAGTCCTCCCATCATTTGAGGAATACACACCGCCCGTGACTTGCCCGAAAGAAGTAGAAGAGACTGTAAGAATCCCGATGGATGTAGAACCTTTGGAGCACATGAAACTAGAATATTTAGGCTTGAATACTTGTAGTCATGACCTATTTCTTAGTTCTAGGGAAATTCCTAGTGTTTATGAACCGAAGCCTCAACTTTTACTAAATTTTCACCCTTAGATGTAAATATAGGAAACAAAAGAGGAACCGACCCACCCATTAAATCACATAATCCGGATAGTTTTAGGATGAAGGTAGTAGATAGTTTAACCATTCATACATAGCCTTCACCTCACGTGGCGCCTCTCCACCCTAAGGATATATATTGCTATTATCACCCTTGTATAATTGACCCTAAGAAACATTATGAATTTAAACCAGGTTTATTAAGACAAAGGGGATCCCTAGGTGTTGATTTTTCGAATATGGAGATGATAGAAAATGATTGGAAATTAGAATCTAAAGAAGTTTCTTTTCTAGAAAGAGGACTTAATTTACTCGTTAGACCAAAAGAAGTAGAGAAGGTTAGGATTGAAGATTCACACCATTTAAAGCATATACTTCAACAAGTTTTCCAACATACGGATCATCTTCACCACAATGGTGTGTACCGTTACTATACCCACACTTGACCTTAAGTGTAGGGGAACCCTCCCCTTTGTTTGTTAAATAAGGGTAGAGTCGGGCTCGTGACTCGAACAAAAACACACGCTTGTTGGGAGGCAACCCAATTCTTTTAATTTAATGTATTTTAGGAGTGTCTTGTGTGTTTTAATTCTATTTCATTTATTTTTATATGTTTGAATTATTTCTTGATCATGCTTTGTTTTGTTTTTAACCTCGTATCCCTTCAAAACATCCTAGTATTTAGAAGAATGGTGGAATTCTTAGGGGCTTTACCCATAAACCTTAAGAGAAACATGTGGGAGTAAGAATATTTGATATAAAACCCAATCAACTAGGATAAATCACCCAAAATAGAGACGGGGCATGGCATGCCAAGATTAGGCTGATTGATCCAGATGGAGAAGAATTTACCAAAACCCTCCAGTCAATCCCCACCTCTAGAAAACTTTTTGAAAGGGAGAGTCCAAGGGAGATCATCAACTTGGATCACTTTTATGACACATAAGGACGTGTGACTTCGAGTCTAGCTAAAAGACTCATAAATAAAGAAAAACGCTTTTTGGGAGGCAACCCAATATTTATTTTTCCCACATTTAGGTAGTGTCTTGTGTTTTAATTCTTCTCGTTTATTCTTTTATGTTTGAATTAATTTGTGATCATGCTTTGTTTTGTTTGTAACTTTGTCTCATTTACAATCAAAGATATTTTGCATCAAATAAGTGTAGGGGAAAATATCCGGTTTATAAAAAACCAATTCAAAAACAAATAAAAATAATTTTTTTTAGTTAATTGCGTCAGATTTAGTCATTATGATTGTAATGATGAATCTTCGGTTTATGCAGAAATAACTAATAAAATTGCGTGCAGAAAATTTTTCAAGAAAAACGAAGAGGAAATTTACACAGATGCTGGAGATGGCATTAGGATTTATCCTGACGGCGTCACGTCCCCAACCATGTGAAAATTCAAAAAATTTCAATTATTCTCGAAAAGTAAATTGTGCAATATCTAAAATTTGTAATTTTCTTGTAAACCTGCAGAAACCTATGATTATATCATCACTTTCATCCTATCTTTACTCTTTTTCTTAGAGATCAACCCTAAAAGTTTCGGTGTATATTATAAATCCTACCTGATTTTACGCCAGTGTAGTTGGTCTTTGTCTTTGATTACAGGTTATATTTGATGAGAAGAAGCGTGAAAGTTCTTAGAAAGTTTCATTAGAAGATTCCTGGAGGACGATTTAACCAGTTACCGCATGTTTCTTCTCCATTATTGAGAAAACTAAAGGAGTATTAGTTTTTTAACTTGTTTTCTTTTCCCTTTATTCGTTTTACGGGTACTTTGAAAGAACATTGAGGACAATGTTCAACTTAAGTGTAGGGAAAAATAAGCCTTAGAAACTATTCCTTTAATTTCCATTCTCTTTGTACTTAAAATGATGGGTAATATATCAAAACATAACATAAATGGTAATTTTGACCAAAATCTAAATTTTTTATGACACATACCAACGAAAACCAAGTATTATTAGCGTCTCATGGATAGGAATTTATATGACTAGCACAAAAACCCTTAGAATTCCACCCCAAAAATATGAGGTTCGCCTTTAGATCTATAGGAATTCAGGTATCCAATTTTGATACCCAAGATAGTTTATACCTTTAGCTTTCTCGAGTTAAGGTTCGAATGCAGTTATATGTGTCTATTCTGTCATTACGGATCTGTACTTATGGTCTTTGTCGCCTTTTCTAGAGCATTGGTATCGGTATTAAATTATATGAGTGTACCGGTAGTGTATTAAATTCTAGAACTTGTTTTTGTGATGCATCCTAAGACCGCATAGTAAGAATTAGGATTTGCTAAATGATAAGAGGCACTAGGATTAACCCATGTTTTAAACCCATAATTTTTATGATGATCACATCGATCATATAATTATCCCACACCCGTGCTTCGCACTTATTTTTAGTGTAAGTCTCCTCTAGTGAAACCCTCTGAGCCTATCCTTTTCACGGTTCTCGTAATTTTCTGGTTAAGTTAGACTATTAATGAAGAGCATTGTTAACCCTTAAACTATTTGTTACACCTAAATCGCCTTAGCCTACCTTGTATGTACTCGCTTTTAGTACATTATTGTTTTAACCCAAGTTAATTATTTGAGTACACGGTTGCTAAGTCCTTATCCTTGTATATACTATTTTGGGACGATTGGGATTCATGGTAGTATCTATTTCGCGGAAGAATATGGAAGAAAAGTTAAGTCAATACACCTATATGTTTGTCAAATAATCTCCATGTTATGTTGATCCACCTCAATTCGGGTCATTAGTTAGATTGTAATTGTGAGTTTTAAAACTCAAGTGTAGGGGTGTGTTATAAACCCCAAGTTATGATGTATTATGTTCAAAAAAAGAGAAAAATAGAAAAGAAAAAGAAAAGAGATTGATGTAGAGTTATGTAAAGTTTGTATATCCTTTGGTCAAATCTTTGGTTTGCAACAATCAGAGTGTTTATTCTTATAAATAATTAGCTAAAACCTTTCACCCCAAATTCACCAAAAAAGGCACCCTAAAATATATCCCATCTGTTTTTGTTTCCATTACTGTTATCTTACACCTACACCCCATAACCCTTAATACTTGCACCTAGCGGTGGAGGTTTGATCCTTTACCAAGCCTATGGTAATTTATATGCTATAACAGGTAATGAGTGTTAATTTTCCGTTTCCTATAAATTTTATAATTCATTATACACCTAAGTGAAAGAGAGAATCTAAACACTTATGTGAGGTTCTAGTGTATAATTTCCATGCTTTTAATTATGGGGTCTAGGAGGTTGTGTTGTAAACTAATTTTAAAGAGTAGGTTAAACACCCTTAATATTACTATTGTCTAGGTAGAAAAGCCCATTTGCTTGAGGACAAGCAAATCCCAAGTGTAACGGTATTTGATGAGGTGTCATTTTATACACTTTTTCGGGGTCATTTAACCCCTAAATAGCATATATTGTCACCCCGCCAAGGCAGGAACGCGAGGCATAACATGAAAAAGTATTAACATAGACATGGTATCTTTATAGAGGAATATAAATAGTGTAATAAATGTAAAGACAAACGTGTCATGATAAATCCAAACAAAAAATACAACTGGACCAAATTATGGGAATGTTAAGGATTTCCATCCATACAAGTCTTATTTTTATACTATAAAAACAAGTCTAGAAATCAAATCAACATATTGCTCAAATAAAACGGCATAGCAAATCATAGTTCTTTCAACTTGTATCTTATGGTCTCTCTGCAACTCTCCTAACATCATTTCGATCACCTGAGTTACCTGAATACGATGCTAAACACGTCAAACACTAGGTTGGTGAGGATGCCATAGTTTTAGACACAAACCTCAAAAATTTCAAAAAATTCAACATTTATGTGATAAAGATAAAAGTTGAATAGCATATCAGTACTATCACTACTACAAATCATTCAAGCTCAATTCAAAACGTTCAACATCAATAGGCTCTTTTTTTTTTTTTTTATTTTTTTTTTTTTTTTTTTATTTTATTTTTTATTTTTTTTTTTTTTTTCTTTAAAACAAAATAGTTCAGTTCAAAAGATGGCTCGACTAACCCTAAGTGAGGAAGATATGATCCACGATCCAATCTCAAAACCCTGCTCCACTTGTCATTCTCATTCAAACATAGCAAGTTATAGTCATAAAGCACATGAATTTTCAGCCTAACCATCAAAGTATCACAGTATAAAACATTCAATGACTCATTGGCATCGTTTTCACCCCAATGAAAAAATCTTAGAAAGATAGGGACCTTATGACACTCACATGATTGCGCAGCTACAAGCAATTCAAATCCTTCCTTCCTTAACAACTATACACAATAAAAGCTCATGTTACCATCGGTAAGCTAAACGCTTAATCTAATATAACAACCCTAATGATGGACTAATATCATCTATACTATATATTAAGACTCTCTACATCATTTTATACCTTCGTTATATCTTTTATTTACTCTTTACTTTTATTTTAAACACTTACAACTTTATGCTTCTAATGCAGGATTTTTTACACGACTTGTGCGACCTAAACGCAACATTACCACCTAATATTTTACCCAAAATCTTACATGTTCCCTACATGTTGTCTACTGACTAAAAGTGATTCCAATCATCAATTGCATGTGTAACCTTCTCAAATAAAATCAAACTTTGAAACTGATTCTTAATTTCGGGTCTGAATTGCACACTAAAATGTATGAGCCCTAAAAAGCATACTTAACTTCGAATTGATGAAATTCCTATTGGTGGATATTTAATTACTCATAGGAATTACTACTGTAGAAGGGCTTAAGTCCCATTCTAATTTTAAGTTGGGGTTTTACTCCCCGAACTTAGACCAAATCTGGCCAGTACCTACTGGTCAGGACAACGTTTTTTGTAATAAGACTTTTGATGCCTTTCCGAACTCAAATCATTCGAGGCCGATGTTTTAAATACTAGGACTCTTGAACTTATCAAAATCATAGATTCATAAAAAACTCATTTTCAATCATGAAGATATAAGATGAGCAGTCGCACCAAAAATTATGCTCATATTAAAAACTCATGGATTTAATGTGATTTACCCTAACCAATTACACAATTATCCATTATAATTAATCTAACCACCCCAATTAAACTTAATTATATTAATTACAGAAACATAAACCCTAATTGTTAATTCCTATAATTTTCTCCTATCCATCATAATTAGATTAACATATTCTAAGAATTTTAATTAGAATTAAGCATAAATAAAAAAAACTTACTGAATTATCTCTAAATTTTTCTTTCCTGGCTCCTCAAAAATTCGGATCGATTAAAAGGGTGGGGAATGTGAGGATTTGGGTTTATATTTTTTGGAGAAAACTAATTAGTAATCCCTAATTTAGAGTCCTAGTTTAATTAGGTATTTTTATTTTCTTTGTATTTTCCTTTTTTTTTAAATAAAATCCGGATTTTTATATTTCATGGGTAAAAAAAAATATTTTTTTTTCTTGTTTCTTTTTATTTTATTAATTAACATTATACTAAGTTTTATAAGACCTAACTAATTTTGTTAAACCATTTTGCTTGGAAATTACTTTCTAAAAATATTTTTCATTTTCAATTTCACTTTCTAAAAATAGGAAAGTTTATCAGAACTCTCATATTTTACAAACTTATTTCTTTAACTTAAACCTTTAAACCTAAATTTATTTTTAAATTACTAACACAAAATACTTACACATTTAAGACAAAACTCATTAAATTTACGATCAATCTATTTCCTTTGTCACTTAAAGTGAACGAAAGGAAATCATAATTTTTTACCATTATTCCAATCTTATTGAGATGATCACACTCAATAAATGGATTACCAATACCTCATTATAGCAACATAAACATAAAATACAATAAACGTACATTTGCAACAGGCATATTAAGTCAACAACTAAATGTTTGATAAACTCTGCTCAGTCACGGGTTGTACATTATCCCCACCTTGAGAAAATCTCGTCCCGAGATTTAACTACTCGAGGCGATATCACTATCGACAAACAACTGAGGACACTTAGACCTAATTTGATCCTTGCGTTCCCAAGTAAACTCAGGGTCACGCTTCGAATTCCAACGAAATTGTACTAACACTATCTTACTACGCTTTAAACTCTTGACCTCTCGGTCCACAAACTCAACGGTTCCTTGACAAAACAAAGAGTCTTGTCAACCTTAATCTCAACAAACTTTCACAAACCGAATCCAACTGCTAATGACTTTTAATACCCCACACAGGTGGCAAATTAGCACACAACAAATCCCAAACGAAAAAGAAACATCCATAATTGAACCTCACTCGTCATTCGAGAAAACTCGTCAAAATTAGGTGTGTGTAAAACAACGTCATTTACAACCCGGTCGCCCAACTCATTCAACAAGAACTGTATTGAAACAGTTATAAAGTTGTTACAAATCCTAACGTTTTTAAAGAATCGGCTGACTTCGAGTTTATTTCATAAAATAAACTTTAACAAATCACAAACACATTTAAGGGCATATTAAGTAAATTTAAGAAACCATAAGTACCCAACTTCATCTAAAACTACTCATGAATCTCTTGCTCAACGAACAAGTGTGGATACTTAGTTTACCAATCGAATCTTAACTCAATGAACATTAATTACTTCTAATAGTTCTTTAGCAAAACCAAAAATTCGAATTTGACACACTAAACATGTCATGCACACTCCTCCCTCCTTTAGTAATATCAACCAATAACCATTTTCAAAAATCTCAAAATGAAAAATTTTCTTTCATTATTTTTTTTATTTTCTTTCTTTATTTAATTTTTGTCCTTCTTACCTGGTATCAATTAGCATACTTTTCGAAACATTCATACACCCTTCAAACTGGAATACTCTAAGTATCACTCAATTAACCAGCCTCAAGTCTAACAGTTAAACTTAGACTAGGATAATTCTTGACCAAACTCGGTTCAATTTAATCTGATGTCGCTAGGTTAAACCCATAAACGGTAACATACTTCCTTTACCACACAATGCTTCAACGTGAAGTACCATCTATCATACCGAAAGATAATCCCACATAAGGACAGAAAAACTATCTCCGAAAGATAAGTATCCCTACTTCTCTAAACATCCACAAATACTGTCCTAAGTAGCTAGAAATGGGTGACTATTAGTCAGGTCCCTTGACTACACCCAATGCACTGTATCCATACTCAAACTTGGTAACTTGTAAATAACTTCTTTAGTTATCCTTTCTCACTTCTACTCGGATAACTCAGGTTGTAGCAACAATCCTAAAGACCCTTGATACTCAACTTCCACTCTCGAATACGCTAAATACTTGCTACCGCAACTAGCTATATTTTTCTTCATACTCGACCACCAATTGAAAACATTAAGACACATAAGTTGCATCCGCTTCAGGTGGATAGAATACATTATCGTTACGCCTATTAACTGCCAATATGAAACCACTCTCACCTTTTTTCACACTCGTTGGTCAAAGCCACGCTACATTTATGTTGACACGTTCTTTGCTTTGGAACATCTATTTTACACCACCAACATCCTTTTCTAGATTCTTAGCTTGATCGTCATACGTCAATGTAGAACTCATTTTGGCTTCATCCTTTTCCTACTCCACGATTCAACAACCACATTTTCCTTTCCCAGATGGTACTTGGCCTTGAAACCATACTCACTAAATAACTTCATCCATCGACTCTGCCTCATGTTCAATCCTTCCGATTGAAAGTGTGTTTGAAACGTTCATGATCCATATAGATCACTCTCCACGTTTCGTTCACTTAATGCCTCTAGCATTATAGTGCAAAACCTATTCGTTACGTCATATAATCCTTTATAAGATTTTCAGTTGTCGCGTCGTCCAAAGCTTCACCTTCTCCCTTTTTCCAAACATGCTTCAAATCCTTACTTAGTGCGTAATATTATAATACGAAATCGGTTTGCTCTTTCCGGCATGCATAGATCGGCTCATTACATTTGATTCCTTCCACATCTGATAGATTCCAGTTGTTGGAAAACTTCATTGTACATCTTTCTTCCTTTGTGTCTCCACGATCATCTTCACGTGCGACTCGTATCCTCCTTAGACTACGGGGTCGGTTAAATATATCGTCCGAATATATACGTTAACTGCTTGGTCTATATACGGCCATGACACCCGGTCTCATTAACTTCCATGAAACCGCTAGTGCATGGTTAACAAAGGTCATCCTGTGCACCTCATTGGTGACATTAACATACGCATTTTCTATCTCACTCTACTAGATAATCTATGCACATTTCTTACTAGATCACCATTTCTTCCTACCAAGTCAGTTACAGAAGCTTCCAAAAACTAAAAGGTACTAAATCCAAAAGTAAAACAAAAAAATCTCCAATTCCAATTGGGATTTCGAATAATTCCATTCGCTTCGATAAATATTAGTCGCACCACTCAGAAGAGATGACTACATCAGATCTAGAATCACGCCATGAGCAAATACATAAACTTCACATGCACCAATTGGTATGGACCCAAAAAATCACACCAATCCCAAAAGAGAAATATCAAATGTAAAACATTTGACATATCGAACGAACCTCCAGAACCTAACTAACGCATCAACGATGCTAGAACGCCAATGAATATACCACGTACCACGACAATTAATTAAAAAGATTATGAACCTTTGTACCAAAACCGTTTTTTTACCCAAGGAAACATTTCCCTCAAAACATATATACCAGTATCTTAAAACAATAGAATTCACCTTGTTAGATGCCATAATTTTTAAGTTGTAAAAAATAAATTGAAATAAAATTTTCATTAAAATTTACTTTTTATTATGATTTTATAAAGAAATCGAAAGTTGGTTAAAACAAAATGTGTTGCACATTTTATTTATATAGTTTTATTTCGAAAGAAGTTTTTATACCTAACGATATGATAATCGACTACAACAAAAATTATTTGAAAAAGGAATTATGACTCGCAACAAAATCATCATGATAGCAAAATAGACTCCCAAAATACCTTAAGGATTCAATACCAAAATGTTAATTTACTTGAAAATGAACACGACAAGAACTCTTGTAAACCAAACAAAACATAAGGACTCATCCATACCAACGGTCTTAGAGCCAAGTCAAAAAGTATCGTCACCTTTTTGACAAAGGAAAACAATCAAAACGCCAAACAGAGAACATAGAACGACAGTTCTATTATTACACCCTAGATTACCAACACGAGCATTGGATATCTCAACGAATAACGAGCTAACGAACCAACTTAAGAATCACGACGACAATACCAACAGGTATTCAATGTATCCGCAAATGATAGATGAAAGGGTGACCTTCACCCACACTACTCAACCAACCTATATAAATGCCCAATTGTTAAGAGAGGAATTCTCTAAACATTAACAAACCTATCCTCAAAAGAATCGCACATTCAATCTACACTCCAACTTTCAGTCTTACATCCTCTTACATACATACAGCACAATGATCATTGCAGTCAAAGTTCACAGGTTCCAGTGTGTGTTGCACCTTTATAATTATGTTCGCGACCAAAATTATAATTGCACCTTTTGCACACGTGTACTTACTTCCAAGACCACACATCTCAATGATAACACACATCTATCACATAGCACTTAATAATAATGCAAATATAACTCAAACATAATAATCCATCTAACGAACCATAAAATCCAATGACTAAATGGAATCATATGTCACATCGCGGACCTAAATTTAAAGCAATCCTGTTTATAGCTACGCATCGTGGTAGGCAAACGAAATTAAAACTTTTGTTGGGCCTCGCTTGGGTTTGACTTTTCTTCTCAAAGTACCAACTTTCGCGGGTCCATTGAGGTAACAATCTTCAACGATATCTCCTAAGGGTAGGGGGGAAGACATGACTAAAAGAATAAACAAAGGGGTACTATATATTAGAATACCCATAATGAAAAGTATATATTTCATAATTATATAGTAGTAAATTAAAATAGAGAGACTTTCAAGCTTATAGTAGCGGGAACATAAGTTATATTCGTACACAAACACTTGACGCCCTAAATGCCATCTTACTTCCAGGACTCCTAGGTTATAGTCTAGTTCAAACCACCTAATTCTTCTATAACCTGGTATGATACCAATATGTCACACCGCCAAGGCAGAAACGAGAGGCATACAACATGGAAAGATATTAACATAGCACATGGTATCTTTATAGAGGAATACTAAATAGTGTAATAAATGTAAAGACACAACGTGTCATGATAACATCCAACAAAAAAAACCAACGACCAAATATGAATGATAAGGATTACCATCCATACAAGTCTTATACTATCAAAACAAAGTCTAGAAATCAAATCAACATATTGCTCAAATAAAACGGCATAGCAAAATCATAGATCTTCAACTTGTATCTTATGGTCTCACTAGCAACCTCCTAAACATCAATTTCGATCACCTGAGTTACTCGTAAACGATGCTAAAACACGTCAACATAGGTTGGGAGATGCCATTGTTTTAGACACAACCTCAAACATTTCAAAACAATTCAATCATTACTGTGATAAAGATAAAAGTTGCATAGCATATCATGAACTTTCACATACTACAATTCATTCACGCTCAAATTCAACACTGTTCTCATCACTATAGCTCAAACAAAATAGTTCAGTTACAAAGAAGCTCGGATAACCATGTGAGGAAGGAATGATACCAACGATCCAATCCACCATGCTACCATTGTCATTTCTCATTAAACACATAGCACAGTAATAGTCATAAAGCACATCATTTTCAGCTCAACAACAAATATCACAGGTAATAAGCATTCAATACATTGCATCGTTTTCACCCCATGAAAGATCTTAGAAAAGATAGGGGCTATGACACTCACTGATTGACGCAAGTCAAGCAATTCAAACTCTTCCTTAAACAACTATACCACATAAATGCTCATGTTAACATCGGTAAGTCTTAAACGCTTTAATCTAATATAACAAACCTAATGATGGACTAATTTAATCTATACTATATGTTAGACTCTACCATCATTTTTACTTCGTTATATCTTTATTTACTCTTTACTTTTATTTTAAACACTTACAACTTTCTGCTCTAATGCAGAATTTTACACCGACTTGTGCGACCTAAACGCACCATTAACCCACCTAAATAATTCTAACAAAAATCGTTCTGTTCCTACATGTGTCTACTGCTAACATGTGATTCCCAATCATCTATTGCATGTGTAACTTCTAAATAAAATCAACTTTGAAAAACTGTCTTAGTTCGGGTATGATTTGACACTAAAATGTATGACCTAAAAAGCATCTTAGCTTAGAATTGATTAAATTCCTATGGTGGATATTTAATATTATCATAGGATTAACTACTGTTGACGGGCTAAGTCCATTCAAATTTTAAGTTGGGGTTTTTAATCACGAAAATTAGACCCAAATCTGGCCCGTACCTATGTCAGACCAACGTTTTTGTAAAAGACTTTTGAAGGCCTTCCGAACTCAAGATCATTCGAGGCCGGATGTTTAAAAACTAGACTCTCTGTAATTATCATAAATCATAAGATTCATAAAAAAAACTCATTTCAATCATGTGATATTAGCTGGCAAGTCGACCAAAATTCTGCTTCATATTAACTCATGATTTAAAGTGATTTAACCCTGACCAATTACACAATTATAAATATAATTAATTCTAACCACCCCCAATAACCGTAATTTATTAATTACAGAAACATAAACCCTAATTGATTAAAATCTAATTAATTTTCATAATCCAATCATAATGTAGGTTAACATAATCTAAGCATTATAATTAGAATTTTGCATAAAATTAAAAAACTTACTTGAATTAATATTTCTAAATTTTTCTTCTCCTTGGATCCTTCTAAATATCGTGTCGATCAAAGGGTGGGGAAGTGAGGGATTTGGGTTTATATATATAGAAGAAAAATAATTAGATAATCCTAATTTAGACGTCCTAGTTTAATTAGGATTTTATTTCTTGTATTTTCTTTTTTTTTTTATATAAAATCGGGATTTCCTATTCATGGGTAAAAAAATATTCTTTTTTTCTTTTTTTCTTTTTTATCTTAATTTTTTATATTTTTACTTAAAGTTTTAAAAACCTAACTAATTTTGTTAAACCATTTGGCTTGGAAATTACTTTCTAAAAATAATTTTTTCATTTCAAATTTCACTTTCTAAAATAGAAAGTTTATCAGAAACTCCATATTTTTAACAAACTTATTTTCTTAACTTTAACCTTTAAAAACTAAACTTATTTTAACATTTCTAACACAAAATACTATACACATTAAGACAAAACATAATTTACGATAAATTATTTCCTTGTCACTTAAGTGAACGAAAGGAAAATTTCATAATTAAACTGCTTTTAAAGAGTAGGTTAAATGCCCCCAATATTGCTATTGTCTAGGTAGAAAAGCCCATTTGCTTGAGGACAAGCAAATCCCAAGTGTAGGGGTATTTGATGAAGTGTTATTTTATACACTTTTTCAGGGTCATTTAACCCTCTAAATCATGCAAATATGCCCAGATTATGTGCATAATCATTTGTTTTCAAGTTTTTAGTACTTGGATGGCATTTGGTGGAAATACACGTGACTTGGGCTCATTTAGAGAAGAAACGGACAAGACTACGACTCTACACCAAATCCTTTGAAGAAATCGTGCATACAGAGCGTGGAGACGGCGTCGCGAATTACAAGTGACGACGTCACGATTTATAAAGTGACGGCGTTAGAGATTTAACGACGGCGTCAGAACGTAGCCGACTTAAAGTGGCTCTAAAAGATTTGACGTAGCGACGGCGTCACGACTATAACACGACGCTGTCGCACCGCTTTTCCTATATATACAAAACTGATTTTAGGGTTTTAAGTGTGTAACTTTTGGGAGACGAACCCTAACTTTTATATTCGAGTCTGACAGCTTTTTAGGCCGTCTTTAGGGCCTCAAAACCCTATTGTAACAGTCTTTAATCTATGTTTTAATCAAGTAAAGTTCATCTATCCCTTCAATCTTTCAATATTTCTATGTATTGTTTGATTGATTTGTGTTCTTTACCTTCTTATAGCATGCTAGGCTAGACCCTTTAGTATTTACTTATGATTGCATAAAACTTATATTGTAGATACTTTTAATGTTGCTTCTTGTGATGGATATGTGCGTTGGGCTTTAGAAAACTAGCCATAAGATATTAAATTGGCATATACGTCTAGGGAAACGTGAGTGTGTAGAACGGATACCATGGGTAACAGTCTTCATACTACCTTACCCCTAATATGGTTGATCCCTCTTAATATATTTCAATTGCATTTAATATACTCGTAGGGGCCTTGTAATAGTCTTCATACTACCTTATTTGTGCCTTGCCCTAACGGAATATTACGTAGACGGCGGGTTCGTGTAATTTGTTCATGACTTAGGAAATACTTACACAGATCATCACAAGTTCAATCTGAGGAGTAGTGCATGATTAAGTAAATATGTTCGTTTACCATATAAGTTACCACCAAATTAGTTTAGATTATAATTTAGTTTAATTAGATAAAACAAACCAACCTCTCAAACCATATAATTTTACCAGCTTTCTATAAAATAAAAATACAAAAAGAATCTTCTCTCAACCCCGTAGACCTCTGTTAGATCTTGATCAAGCCTTCCAACCTATTCCCCTAGAGAACGATAACAACCCCCGAGTCTTGCATATACTACACTGCAACAATTAGGTAGGGAGTTGTAGAACTTCTTGTTGAAATCTAACGACAACCGCATCAATTAACGAACACGTTCAATCATGAGTCACATAGTCAGGCTGGAATGGCACTACAACTCATACGCCCAAGTACACACATAAAACACACACAAATAGCAGTATAATCACACACTTTGTCCAAAAACATCAAATAAATTTAAGCACATAACTAAAACATTTAAAACCGTATTTGAGTACCATTTTCCCCCAAGGAAAACAATTAAAAAGGGGCTACAAAAACTCACCTTGACGATTACAATTAAATGCAGAAATCTAAGCTAGCAATCTACACATTAAACATTAACCAAGTTACACATGACCAAGACTTTACGGCCTTATCCATGTGACTCGCAATTGATGGACTTCTAATGATTGTATATACCTGCACGGTACATCCCGACACATTCCCATACTCTAAATACACTTTATTGGTGATTGCCCTTAAGATTTATAATTTCATTTTTATGCAGAATTTTAGTGTCACTTCACGAATTTTTATAAAATACTAAATAACCTAATATGAGTTACAAATTCATACCACATAAACTATAAGGAGTCATAAACCTCCTGTAATTTTTCCATTGGTTATGTATATACCCTACTATTTTTAATAAAATCAACAACAAAAACTAGTTAGAAAATGACATGATCGCACACCAGAATGTTGGAATTTTTGAAAAATACTTAAACAACTCAAAAAGCTTTGAAATTTTTATTGGGGTCAGTAGACACCTAAAACCCCTACCGGAAAAATTGGCATAAAAATATTTAAAAATTTGATGAGGTTTTTGATGTCACCAAACCGACCTAAATCTGTCCAGGAAATTCAGATTCGACAACAAATCTTGTATAAATCTTTTGACCGACCTATACATGTCCAATAGCTTTGAAACTTACATATTCAAAAACTAGACTCTTTATAGATAATTTTAGAGTCAAGAACCATGGTCAAACACGTTTTATCATCAAGTTATGCTTCGTTTAATCCGACCTAAATTTCTGATCAGAATCATGATGCGCGGGTCGTTGTAACACACCAAGTTTTACAAGTCCCAAGGCAGTGTACCTAACCGTTGTAGTGTAGTATAGGTAAGACTCGGGGGTTGTTATCATTCTCTAGGGGAATAGGTTGGGGAGGTTCAAACAAAACGTAACTAAGGTCTAAGGGTTGAAAGAAGATTATTTTTGTATTTTTATATTTTTAAGAAAGCAATCAAAATCTTGGGTTTAAAGAGGTTTTGGTTTTAAGCTAATTAAACTAAATAACTAAAATTAAATCTAAACCAATGTGGTGGAAACTCATATAGGTTAAACAAACGTGCTTACTTAATCATGCATTACTCCTTAGTTTGATCCTCTTAATCCTATTGCTTTGTCACTCTTGTGATGCACTGTGTAAGTATTTCCTAATTCATGAACGAATTACACGAACCCGCCGTCTATGTAATATTCCGTTAAGGCAACACATAAGTAATGTAGTATGAAGACTATTACAAGTCCCCTAAGAGTACATTACATGCATTAAAACATTTAAAATGTGATCAACCACATATGGGTAAGGTAGTATGAAGACTGTTACCGATGGTATCCTTTCTAAACAATCATGTTTCCCTA
>BQNB010024358.1:0-14757 GCA_026074375.1 Tanacetum coccineum
TCACTAATAAATAAACCAACATTCTGATTGGATTAATAATGGTTAATACAGTTTTCTTATATTTGGCTAGACCGCTCTTTTATCTTTTGTTAATTTGCTTATGTGTGTTTTAGTGTCTTGAATTGGTTTTAGTATCCACAAAACCTGTGCTAGTCTTTCAGGCTAAAAACCCCCCTTATCGATTAGATTTAGGATTAACATAGGTTTAGAATAGATTAGACTAACTTAGATTAGAAAAACCAAAGTATTAATAAATTGAAAGTGTTTCTTGCTCTTAGTGATCGACACCCTACTTACCACGAAACTTCCATCGATCGGGTACACTGTTCGTGAAAAGTGTTGTTTTAGGTAAAGTCGACAAAATATAAATTTAAAACTTAAAAGCATAAAATACACCTACATGACAACACCATCACCACCACTTATAAACTATTAAACTATTAAACTATTGTTTTGTAAACTAATTTACTATATATAAACTATTTCGGTATCACTCTATAAACTAAGTTACCATCGTTTTACAAACTATCTTTCCACTAACTCATAAGCTATTTTCTTGACATCTTATATACTACCTTGCAATCATCTCAAAAACCACGTTACTATCACTTTATGAATCATCTTGCTTTTACTTTATAAAACTTTTTTGTTTTCATCACATAAATTATTTCACCACCACCCCATAAACCTTTTAGCTATTGTCTTATAAATTATCTTACGGTTATCTCGTAAACCATTTTGTTGTCACCCTATAAACTATCTTGTTCCCACCTTGAGAATTATTTTGCCACACTATATATTATTTTATACATAACACTAGTTTGACAAAAATGAGCATTGCATTGTTAGTCCTCAATTATACATAGCCTGATCACCTTTGTATAATTCAGGAAGGACCATATCATGCTAAGAGTAGTCACCTTAAAACTTTTGTCAAAAATCAATTTTCTACTTATATCCCCGAAAGAAATATTTTGTGTGCATGTTCATAAAATGTGAAACTATTTTACGTTAACTAAGTAGACATTTACACCACCTTGCTGCATAGAGTCGACATCATCTTACGCCAAATCCTATGAAAAAAAGTGAAGACGCATCACTAGTTACCCTAGGATGATCCATCAATGAGTTTAGCCGCCATTAAGGAATTCACTAAATCACGCATTCAACGTCGACGTAATACCATTAGATTAGTAGTTGCGACGCCATCATAGGTACAAATCCGTTATCACCCTGAAGAGGAAAATTTTATAGCTGGCACTTTAAGCCGAAAGGAACAGAGAAGGCCACTAGGAGTAAAATTTTAGTCATAACAATAACTTTTAACCCACCATCACAAATCTGGATGCTCAAGCTGAAGCAATTAAGGAGGAAAATGTCGAGAATGGAAAATCTTTATGGTATAGACAAAGAATATAAACCTGTCCTGATGAGACTCTCTGTAAAAAGAAAACAAAGTTGGTTAGCACATTTTAGGAGGATTAAGATAAGTATCCGCACCCCTTCGCCAACACCACTCCGGAAGACAACACAAACTGAATTTGGAGACGAAATTCTTTTAACACTAGGAGACTGTGACAACCCGCATTTTCAGGTCATTTTACGTTAATAAACTCAAAACTATTTACTTTGAACATTTACGTTTTCACTTTTAATTATAACTGTTAAGTTAAATCGCGTAAACGAAAAATCAACATTTAACGTAAACCGTCATTAACCAAATAAAAGTTTATGTCAAATATGTGTTATATAATTTTATGAAGATAATTTATAACTTTTTATATTTTTCTTGATATTTTCCTAGATATTTTTCTAGATAATTTCCTAGATATTTTCCTAGATATTTTCCTAAATATCTCCTAGATAATTCCAAGATATTTTCTTTGATATTTTGCAAGCCTTGTATAAATAGAACACTTCACACATACACTCCATTTCATTCACTAAAACCAAACACAAGTCTCTCTTTTCTCTCTCAAATATCACGGCACAAAATAAGCCATCAAGGGTTCCTTTTGTCTTCCAATTTCTTGATATTTATAGCATACTAGTGTGTTTAACGTTCATATCTAAGGTGTTCCAAGGTGTTTTCAAGTTTGGGTTTCAAGATTTAATCTAGGGTTTCAAGAATTTTAAGTTGGGTTTTTATAAGTTTTGGGGTTAAAAATCAAAGCCTAGGTTTCATTTGTGTTCATAATCTTTGTAAGCATACTCCATCCACTCTTTTATTTTTTATTTATCTTGATCATGTTTGTACATGTTTATATACTTTTATTATTTATTTTTGCACATGAACATCATGATTATAAAGTTATATCACCAACTAATGAACTTTTATGAATATTGGCAAAGAAATTGAGAACAATACTTACTTATATAATTATTAAACAAGTTGTCAAGTTTATTATTCATAAACTAGCTTAAACACTTTTATAAATTATTTCATGTTTTGTTCTTATTATGGTGAAGTGTTGGATAGGATTAGGTTAGTTTGGATGTGTTAATTGTGAAAGAGGTTGAAATGGTTAGATTAGAGGTTATTGTTTTGTAAAAATGAGGTTAAAATTTTAGTTTTAAAGTGTGTAAAACTCCCCTTAGGATAGCAGGTTTTAAACAGTTAGTTACCAAATTTTTGACGAGTTAAAACCTTAAAAATATGTTAGTACGTCTCAATATGATTCCGTGCATATAAAGAGCTTAAAAACGAACGTAAAACGAAGAAGTTATGGTCAAAACAAGATTTGAAACAATACCAACGAAAACAATTTTTCTCCATAATCTGGCAGTTTTGGATTTCGTGATTTTGACCCCTTTCGAGTCCGAACCGACTTATGTATAAAACGAGAAACTTGCTCAGAATGATTTTTTGATTTAATAGTGCGAGTTTTGAAGCCTGAAAGTGTAAAACGGAAGAGTTATTCTTAATCAAAATTGTATTATCTTTCTGAAATTACCATAAAATTTCTACACACATTTTATAAATGTATGTTCCTGACATGAATAGTAAAACAACGTTTTCGGACGTTTTCAGACCGTTTGGACTATAAAAACCTTAGGAAATAATATAGCATCACTTATATAATATTTATACGCGTTTTAATCTTTATAAATATTATTTTATAAATTAACCAAACTATATATATTTTGTCGTAAAAATAATAAAAGTGATAAACTTATCATAATCATTATTTTGACTAATAAGCTAAAACTAAAACTATTAGGTGGTGATATAACGATATAAAACACATCGATTTATTTTATTACGATTGCATTAATCTAAATCGACCTATAATTAAATAGGTTGTGTAGCGATCATTTGTGACGTCATTCCTTGTTGATTTTTCCAAAGTCAATACCATCTCTTAAGGTGAGATTTCATAGCCCCATATTTTACCTACTTATTTACTCGGGGTGAAATTACGTTGCTCATTTTTACGCTTGAACACAAGTACAAATTACTCGTTTACGGATTGGTCTAAGTATTCTATAACCTATGACTTCTAGTATGCCCTTTTTCATGAACCGTTAATTACCTTGTGTAAGCACGAATGTTACGGATAGATATATTGGGATTGACATCCCCGCCAGGTTTGACTGAGTACATGTTAAACAGGCGCAGTTTCATTTGAGATACGTTATGGGTGTCCCAGGTTAGACACTCGCATGGGCAGTTATTCTCTAGTACGGTTAACGCTTCGGTTTCATGAGCTTAAACGGTAATAAATGCATTTTGTGTGACTTTGTATATGTTATATTATCATACACGCTTTAAAATTTTATGGTTTACATTTACAGTTTTATAAACCTATGAACTCACCAACTTTAATGTTGACACTTTTAGCAATGTTTTTCTCAGGTGCTTGGCTTATTGGAATTCTTGATGTGTTATGTGGAGTCTTCATGCATTTTGGCCTCCTTTTTAAAAGTTTATCTATCATTTAATACCCGTTTCCTTTCAAAACTTATTTAGGCTTCTGTCATGACATTTAAATACATTTGAATTATTGTAAGACTTTTTTATTTTAAATCAAAGCAACGTGGTATTATTTTCAAAACGTCCATATGGTGGTCGTTCTTTATGCTTTGTGTTATGGTGCTATGAAGTCACTCGCCCCCAGTTATCTTTCTGCTACAACATTTTGGGGGTGTGACAAGTCAACATTGAGATTATTGAATCATTCATGAACATGGTTGGTTATCAAGGAGTTGTTGATAAAGTGAGTGATTTCTTTACGAAGTTTCTTGCTCAACCATGGCAGACAATGTTCAAGGTGTTTAATCACTGCTTAACCACAAGAACATCTGGGCATGATCAAACCAAAATCAACATTCTTTAGTTATTTCATGCTATGGTTAACCGCACGAATGTTGATTATGATGCTCTTCTCTGGTGGGATTTCATGAATTCTGTATTTCAGAAGAAGGATGTCATCCAGTATCCTCGCTTCACCAAGCTCATAATTGTTGATTTAATGAAGAAGTATCCATCTATTTCTTCGTGAATAGAATAGGATTATCATTCCATCAAGGATGATATTCCATTGGTTAGTGTTTATACTACGGGAAATGTGACACTTTGAGAGATGCTAATTCCAGATGCATTCTTAACTAATGAGATTCATGCCACTGATGACTATAAGGATTATGAGACGGTGTTTGTTGGAGTAGTTATTCCAATGAATCAACCACAACCAGTTGTTTCTACACAAGGAACGCATAGGACTACACCTAGATCCTATAGGATACCTACCCTTACTGTTGCTAGTCCATAGGGAAAGAAGAGGAAGCAAAGTCTTGGAGAGACAAGCTCACTTCTCAAATCGCTTAAAGTAACTATCAAACAAAAGCAGGTGGTCGAATATGGAAGAGATAAAGAATCATATGCTGATAAGTTTGATGCTTCTATGATTAATAATGATGTTGATGATTCCGGAGATAGGATAGAGCCCAAGAGTCATGAGGAACTTTCGGAAGTTTTTGATGAAGATGATGATAATAAGGAAGAAAAGAAAGATGGGAAGAAAGATGATGAGATGGGTAGTTTGGAGAATAGGACTGAGAAGATGCAGACACCAATTCCCATAACACTTAGATCCCCTAGGATAAACTTATCTTCGGATAAGAATATTGCTCAGGAATTGATGGATACTGTATCACTCTCAACTGCCACTACATCTAAAGATCCACACAAGAAAAGACGCAATTCCAGCAAGTACATTCATCTTCTAGGAGCGCTTCGCAGGATGTGCAGGTGTCAAGGATATATGATCAGGGATATGGATCAAAAATGTGTGACAACTGATGAATTTTGGAAAGCTCATGGAAATGTTGATCAAGTTCTTCATGAAATTGTACCTCAAATTGCTGAAAAAGCCACCAATAACTTGATTGAAAGCAATCTAAAGAGATCCGTAGTTGACACTGTCATTCAACAGCGAGATGCTTTTCAAGCTGAAGTACTTGCTCTTATTTCCAAGGAATTTGATACACATGCTTCCATGATCATAGAATAACTTTTCAAGCAATATGTACAACACAATGTTTTACATGTTCATCCTACCATAACTATTTTAACCGATACAACTTCATCAGCTGATCTTCAACAACAATTGTATTCAAAGATGAAGAGAAGTCTTCAAGATCAAGCTAATGATCCAGCATTGTGGGAGATACTAAAGCGTAAGTTTGAAAAGTCTTTCACCTCTAATACTTCTTGCAGGGATTATGATTTTTACTCACAACATCATGATGACCATCAAGATGATGATGCTCCCCCTGAGGGAAAGAAAGAACGAAAAGACACAAGACATCTACACGTTCAAAGTCTGCAAAAGGTTCTTCATCAAAAGAATCAGTCAAAGAATTAACAACTTATGTATCTAAGCAACAACAGCAACAACAAGAATGGGATGCATGGGTTTAGAAAATAATCATTGATGAAGATGAGGTGATTCCTGAAAATGAAACACCTGAGCTGATCACAGAATTTTAAAATATTGATAAGCATGTTCTAACTATCTTTGATCGTGCAAGAATAGAGGCTACATTAAATGATATGTTGAGTAATCAGTTTAGAAATACTAGAGAGTATGCCTACCATTTAAAACAAGCAACAAACTTTATGGAGAATCAGATAGTTTGGGAAAGCAGACAAGAGGACATAAGATGACCAATACAAAGCCTCTAGTTTTCTATGGACCACAAAGGAATCTAAATGAACCTCCAAGGTATTTGTACAACAAATATCTATTCTTTATAAAGAATGGAAATACTAAGGAGAAGAAGTATATTCTTTCACTCTACAAGATACACGCAGAACCATTTTTAGAAGCTGATCTGAAAGAAAAGATGAATCTTTAGGTTCGTAAAGAATTCAAGAATCTTAATGAAGACGCACGGTTATCAATTCAACATTGGAAATATTTATGGCATAAGAGAGTGTACAAGCAAAACCAAAGAAAATTCAAAGACAATCCAGAAGACTATTTCTCTAATCACAGGATTACAGAAGTTGTCAGAATTACTACAAATCAACTATATGGTTTGGACTTCATGGAACAAATAATTTTGATGAGAGAAAATGATAAGTCGGATAGTTTTTCTGAAGCTGAATTCAAGTACCTGAAAAAAATGATATCTAAGACTTGTATTATCTCTGCCAGAACAAGAAGGTCAACTATCGTGAAACTAAGTTGATGAATTCATTAATAACGTTCATCAGAAGTCATGTGATCGGGGAGAGAGTTCATGATTTTCAGTTGGGAATAGAGAGTTATCAAATCAAGGTCGATTTAACCACACCAATAATGACATTTCCTGGTATTGAAGCACATGAATCGTACTCAATAGTAGACAAGCCAACTACGGATTTAATTTACTTAAACATCAAAGATGAGAAATTGGTTATGTATTTGGTAGAGATTGTGAAGTTTTGTGATGCTACATTGGAAAAACTCTTAAATGAAGTAAAGCTAAGGATCTTTCAAAATTATTTTTGGAAGAAACTACCTCGGCTAGGTGAACTAGATCTTGACATAATAGGAGTATTCGAAAGAGAAATATCCAAGCGTCTAAGTCACTGACAGTAAATGAGAAGGTGGGAATCTTTTGTGAATGGAAGACCAATTCTGCCGACGATGAAGCGTCTATAATAATCAACCCTTAGGAGGAGATTGTTAGGTTCAAGAAAAATGTTTATTACTAAACGAATTGGTCTTTGTATAGTTTTGTTTAGTTTATAGTTTTATTAGTAATTATAATGTAATAAAGTCTAACTTGGTCAAAGCTAAGTAAAGTTGACCAAGGTTTAACTAGAGTTAGGAAAATAGAATAGGAACAATAATAAGTTTAAATACCCATCTAGGAGGGATATTTATACAAGTCTTTAAATTTTGTAACTTCACTTCTTCCTCTCATTTCTATTTTCCCTTTTAATGAAAACTTTGAAAATAATGAAAAATACTCTCTCGCTCCTCTCCTCACATTCTATAACTTCCGTATGATATCTACTATGCAAACATGACATATAACAAGATTGAATGATTTTATCAACAGTTGGATATGTATGATATGATGTTATGCTTGAACTAATCCATGTTTTCAAGTCTCCAAATGGTAAGCTAACCCATGTTGGACTTGAACATGTGCATATGTTTGTTGCTTGTGTTGTTTTGTGTTTGCTTGTTGCTAGTTGTAACCAAGAACACCTCAAAGGTTATGCTCTTGACCCACGGATCCCCGCCTTGGAACAAGGGGGAGCAATGATCTAGGTGGAGCATGTGTCATGATATCAACTTTCTACTTCTACAATGATATAAATCTTCTTAATATAAGACCAAGATCCCGCCTTTTTTAATTTGACAAAAGGGGGAGAAGGAAAGCAAAGAGCAAGATACGTATGGATCGAGGGAGAAAGTTAGTATAATTAGCAATTACGAAAGCAAAGAGCTATAATGCACATGTGAGTAGAAAAGCTATGTAAGTCTCATAAGGTGAAGACAATGTTTAAGCTTCACCAAATTACAAGGCCAAGATCAAGATGCAAGCTACATCAATGGCGGTCTTCATCTTCGCTACGTTTGTAATTTTATTTGCTTTCCAAAATTTTATTTGGCATCATAAAAAGGGGGAGATTGTTGGTGCAACATTGACCAGGACCTCCTTTTATGTTTTAGCGATGACAAATAAACGTTTGAAAACATAAAATAAAAAACAATAACCAAAATCTGTAAAACATGATTTTTGCATCCGACGCGCTAGGCACGCGTCAGCACGTAGCCAGCGCGCCACCTGCAGTATCCGTTTTTACGAATTTGATTTTTCGGCTTTCCTCTTACCCGAGACATGTGGAAACTTCAATAAAGGCATGTATATGATATTTGAGCATTTGGGAAAACTCCAAATAAGGTTTAGACTTAGAGATGAGTAAAAACGAATCCTCTTATTTTTCAACAAAACATCAACTCAAATCTTTTACTAAACGCCTCTAGCCAAAGCTGAAGCTTCTTTGTAAACCTAGTATGAACTTACTTTCAACATACCATCAAACAAAAATATTCATTTGACCTTAATTTGGATTTACATTGCTCTTAATCACGTAACGGGTTTTACTCCCTTATTAGTCAAACTAAGTCAAAGGTCACTCTGTGTAAACGCATCCTTTCCCGTTATGGGATATGCTTTACTTGTGATGCAAAGAACTTAGATTGTTTACATCAAGATGATTAGTGATCAAATCTATTGTTAATTATCATGGATTAAAGTCTAAATTACTAATTGAGTTTGTGGTATTTGGAGGTTAATCATGCTTTAAGCTTTATCATCTCCTTACCTATAAATGTTTTACAAAATCACACATGTATTCCTTACATGTACAAGATGTCTTACAAACTCCTACACCTCTTTACACAACACTTCTTTACCACACTTCCTACAACACATTACTTCTAATCATTTGTTAATGTCTTTTCTAATGAATCCCTTCTACACAATCCTACGACGCATCCTTCCTAATCATTTGTTTACCCTTCTTACCCAACAAATGATTATATCCTCCACACACACTCTTTAAACATTCCTTTTCTCAAACTATCCCATAATCACATATGCCCACTTTTTTCTTTCTTATAGGCAATGTGATTATAAACACAAATCAATCCTTTGATTTCACCCTAAACATCATCACCTTCATACTTATCATCTTCAAACCATCTCCAAGCCTAAACTCTTCTTCACACAAACCTTCCCTAAATAATATCGACATGGGACAACTCACATTCCCTTACACAATGTACCTTCCTTGTACTTGTTTTACTTCGTGTTCCCTTCATTCCCAACATAGGCTCCTCCACATCACATCAAAACATTCTCCACTACATATCTACTATTTACCTTCTTCATCATAAAGCCATTTGAATTTCATATGCACATACTCTATCATCTTAGCCATTAATTACACCACTTCATCAATTCAACTTATCTCACTTTCTTCTCCTTCCTTCGATTAAAATTTAAATGGCAAACAATCATACTTTCCTCTACAAACAAAAGCACTTCACTGTCTAACAAATACACTTCTCTATCCACCCTTGATTATGCCACTTCACCTATCCAACTGACCTCTCCACCATCTCATCTCAACCCTTCATTTCAAACATGATCAAGAGGCTCCTTTCCATCCCATCACCATCACATCATGCAAACTCATATACACCCCATCCTTATCTCATCCTCTTATCCAACACATGCCTAATACATTTGAAATTTAAATTTTAAATCTTCCCCTATAACATCCATCATTTCTCTCCAAGTTACTAATATTCTTGGAATATTCTCTTGTACCCTAACTAGCTTCTTAAACCTTGGTTGGATTCCAACTAGGCTAGTTACATTTGAGGAATACCCAAAATACCCTTGTTTGATTGTTCTTTTCTCTTTGTTAGATATCGGACGGTCAAAAGTCTTTTAAATACTTCACAAACACTTTTATCAAATGGATATTTGAGTTGGTTGACCTTGATTATAAGAATGATTGAAAGGCATAACATGAAGTACAATTGGGAGTTTAACAAGTGCGGGTATTTAAAAAGCCAAAGTCCTGAAGAAAACAATCTTGGGAATCTGGTAGCTGGCCATGCGTTAACGTGTGGGCAGTGCGCTAGACGCGAATTGTTTTCCCAACTTTGGGCATCTTGGCCTATAAATACCCACCCTTAGCCTTTGTATTCCTCACCTCTTGCAAACATTCTTTTCTCTCTTTTCTCTTCTTCTGTCTTCTAAGTCTAACATCTAAGTGTTCCAAACTTCTCATTTTATCATTCTATTGAAGTGAACACATCTCCGTAAGAGAGCCACACAAGTACTTAATCCATACTTATGTGTTTTGTCGAGGGTATTATTTCTCATACCCTTTCTATTAGAATTGAGTCTCTAGGCTAGGTTTGGGATTTGATTCTTCAATCAAACTATCATTCAACCAAGTTTTAAGGCAAGTCTTGTATCTGAGGGATCAAGCCTAGATCACTAAGGGTCTAGTTGGGGTTTGGTAAACTTCCAAGGGGAAATTCTTTAGGATAATAGGTTAAGTCGAATCATAGGTTTATTAAGGGTGGATTTCGAGGGCGGAATACCGTTGTTAGTAACTCTTCTTTTTGAGCACCAATCTTTGTGCATATTGGTGGAGTTAAGTGTTATACGCTTTATAGTCCACCATAAGGATTATATTAGGAATAGTATAGGTGTCGTGGTTATGCAACTAGACGTACAAAGGACTAAACCCCCTTCCCGAATCAGAATATATATCGTGGTGTCTCTCCCTCTATCTACTTATTGTTCTCATTGCAAAGTAGATTAGTACACCACTCGGTTTCATCAAGACTTGAAGTTTTATAAACTTCAAAGAAGTCAAGAAAATCATATTCACCCCCTCCCCCTCTATGGTTCTACAGATGCATTTATGCAAAGTGACATTTGACTTAGTTTGACCAATAAGGGAGTAAAACCCATTACGTGAATAGGAACAACATAAATCTGGATTAAGGTCAAATGAATATATTCGATTAATGGTATGTTAAAAGTATATTTATACAAGGTTTGGAAAAGAAGTTGCGTCCTTAGCCAGAGACGTTTGATAATATAATTGAGTTGGCGTTTTGTTGAAAAATGGAGGATTTGTTTTTGCTCCTCTCTAAGTCTAAACCTCATTTGGAGTGTTCCCAAATGCTCAAGTATAATGTACATACCTTTATTGAAGTTTCCACATGTGTCGGGTAAGAGGAAAACTGACTTTGCAAAATCCGTAAAAATGGATATCGTGAGTGGTGCGCTGGCCACGTATTGACGCATTCATCAATATGAACGTCGTGAGAAGGTTCTTCAAGCTCGCATACTATTTTACCCCAAATCAGGTCCTCTACTATGCACAACTTAAGAAAGGTTTTACAAAGTTCTATATCGCTACACCTAATTTCATTCCAAGGATAACTCTTCTTCTTCCAAAGTCATCATTCTTCTACCTGTGTTATTGTGGAATGAAGATCCTTGAAAGTCACTTATTTTTCTTGCCTTATACCTTTTTTTGCTAAAAATTTTAGTTGATTTTGTTGTGTTTCATAATATAATGCTAGTTGGTTTATATAAACAAGGCTTAAGTGGTTAGGTATGGTTTTGTGAGAGGTTAAGGTACTAAAGACGCTTGACTTAAAGCCTATACACTAAGTACTTTTGATTCTTGACTTGATGGTGAAGGAAAGACAATTATGCTTTGTTGAATCTTGTAATTTAGTTTGAATTTATTAAGATTTGGTTAAAATTTGATGATTAAGTTACACAAGCTAGCTCCTATAAATATGCATGCATGCACCAAGATTTGTTAAGCCATGCAAGATACTTTCATTGTAGTTAGTTATGTAGAGATCCTTAATCACCATTTTGGATTTTCAGAATTGATAACTTTATTTTCATTGCATTACAAGGAAAATACTTAGGATCTCAGATGAGTGGTACAAGTTATAAAACCTGCTTCGATGTGTGTTTTAATCATTTTAGATATTTTACACATATGGGAACGTATATTCCATTATAGAAAAGAAAAGTGTTACTAAGTATAATATCTTGGAATTATGGTTCATGTGTTGTGTCAACAATGATAAGCTTTAACTATTAAAGTATATGATAGGTTAAGTACATAGTTTCTCAGGCGAGAACATTATATTATCATGTTCATTATTTGTGTATTTTAGTATGTAATGCAATACCATACAAAATTCTATTTTAAAAGAATTCTCATTAACTACATGAGTAGTTTGTGTGTTTGCATAAAATCTTTTCTTTTCTTTTGTTTTCTACCCTAATACACATAGTATGCAATCAACATATAAAATGAACATGTTGACACAAATGCAACATTTTCATCACAAGGGTGAGTTGTGATCCAATGTGTCATTTTGTCATCGAATTTGTCTATTTAAATCTTTCATGTCTATTATGGGGGATATAACATGAAATGTTGTGAGTAGATCAATTTTAGACATTTAAATATGTGAGGCGATGATTACCACAATATTGACAAGATGTAAATCAAATTTCTTGTTCATAGCACATAAGTTTGACATGTAGAATCCGAGATAATGTCAACCATAGTTTGAGTTATGCATTGACATCTATCCTTCATCTCGTTAAAATAACAATGTTTCCTAACTTCCACGCCTTTCACATAAGTCTTAACACATAGCACATAAGCTCTAAAAGCACAAATATATAAAGGTAGTGCAAATGACTTTTAGACCTATAATTATTATCTCAACACCTCACTCTAATCAATATCTTATAGTGCATGTCAACCATAAACAACCTCAACTAGACTCGTGCAATTTAGATTTTTGAAATGTCATGCAAAAATCCCAAGCTTATTTTGTCTTAGACCTAAGTGTTCTGTCATTCAACCCACCAATGACTTGTTCTATTGGGTGACCTCTAGCTTCTTTGACACTTTTAGGATAACCTTCATCTGAAACATTAACTTGTAATGATGATGACCCATTGAAATCTTGAACTATGGGTTCATTGATCTTAACATCTTCTATCGAAAGGGATGACTTGGGCTCAGACAAGCTCTCATCAAAGGTAACATTGAGAGATTCCTAAATTCTCATCATTTCCTTATTAAGCACTATGTATGATTTACTAGTTTGAGAGTATCCTAAGAACACACTTTTGTACGACTTTGGGTCGAACTTGGTGAGATGTACTTTAGTATTAAGTATAAATACTTTACAACCAAAGACCCAAAAGTACTCTAATGGCGGCTTCCTATTTCTAAGGATTTCGTAGGGAGTTTTGTTAATGAATTTTCTAATATAAACCCTATTAAAGATGTATGCTGCCATATCTATTGCATGACACTAAAATTTTTGTCAAATGGATTGCTCGTTTAACATAGCACGACTCATCTTTCTTAACTTGCGATGTGTTCTTTCAACAATCTCAACCGGTTAAGAAGTGTACGGGCCCGACAATTTATAAGACATTCCATGTTGTTCACAAAAGCTCCCAAATTGTAATTTATCAAAGTCACTACTATGATTGGTTTCAACGCAAACAATGGAACAATCATGTATGTAACTTCCCGCTCTGATAAAGAGACCAAGAGTCACATTATGGTGTCATTTCAGAACATATAAACGCAAGCGGAAGACTTTATTAAATAAAAATACTAAGTTATGTAACAAAATAACTTCCAAAAGTATTAAAGTCCAACAAAGTCTAAATGAAAAGAGATCTTCAAACGAAATAAGTCTTGAACATAAATCCAAAGGAAATCTATCAAGGCTCGGTCCTCTAAAAGCTTCCTACTCTCAATACTCAAATCCCAGCTTCTCACTTATTACCTGCCACAGGAAAAGAAAACGTGGTTGAGCTAACGCTCAGTGAACAGATATAATAGTAAAAAGGTAATAAGACAAAAGAATGAATGAAACGAATCACGAGAACCTGCTAAACAAATATCATACGAAATACGAATCAAATGAATAAGAATCAAGACCAACAAAGGAATGCCCATGAGCTCGGATAAATGTCTAAACATGATACATGAATAGACCCTAAACAAATATATTCATATAGCCACATAATAAGTTGTACACAGGATTTGCAACTCCTGATGTACCAAATGTGATATGGGGTGTATAACACACAGACACACAACCATTCACCTGAACTGAACATAACAAAGTACCTAGGATGCATCCATACACTCCCTACAAAACAAAGTCATATCCATATACACAAGTACAATGATGAGTATACATACATATGTACGATAATAATAATAATCAAAGGCCGTCATTCAAAAGGGAACGCCGTAGACCAATCACACCGCCACAGATAGTGTCATGCCATTGGTGCATCAATGACATGGTCATGGTACCTCCATGACTAGTTCAAATAGCTCGGGAAAAGATTTAAGCAAACTAAACAAGTTACCAATAATTCAATCAAGATAATGGATCTAATATCATATTCAAACAAAGATCAAAGGAATTATGAATGCGAATATCAAATCAAACAGAATATCAATGAATATCAATGATTCATGAGTACGAATAGCAAATCAGACGGAATATCAAACAAATCAAAGTAGTTAAAATAAATGAGAATCAAGTCATGAGGTGTCCTTACTAAAAGGACGGAATATATATACCTTAACAAAGACACGAGATCACTCCATCTTCACCGAATCTATAAGAATCCATTATTACA
>BQNB010024358.1:16461-60808 GCA_026074375.1 Tanacetum coccineum
TTTTACATGTTAAAAAGTCCTAAATGGTGATTTTTCTATATAAAACATAATATGCATATAAAATCATGAAAATGAAAAGATAAAGGTTTTAGATAACCTTAGTGATGAATGATGATGATGAGAAATATGTGCTAAACCCTTGTTTAGCCCTTAAACCCAAGCTAGCAAGCTTTGAAAACCTTAATTCAATATAAAACCCTAATCTTGATTTCTTGCTTCAACACTTGCAAACCTTTAACCAATACTTGGAAACATCTTAGGATATCTTAGGAATGATGTATGTAGGTGTGTATAGGTGATAGAAAATTTGGTATGGATTTATTACAAGGGGTGTTTCAAGCCGTGGGCTTCAAAGAGAAAAAAGGAAGAGTTGTTGATTTCTTTTCTATGTGTTTTGTGTTGTATAAGTTTCTTACCACATGAATACTTGTATATATGAGAGTTAGTTGGTCAAAAAGAATGCAATAGTGGTCTTAGAGACATAAGGAGGGTCTTAGGGAAGTTGGTCTTGGTCAAAGAAACAAGGTATGGCTAGGTTTAATGGGGTAGAGATGTACAAGCCAAGTTGTATGAAAATTATGCTCTATGACTCTTATTGTTGTGGTTGTGCCGTGAGATAGGGGGGAAGAGTTCTAGAAACCTTTTGTTATATAACACATTATCTAGTAAAAATTATACTAGTTACAACTTGTAGTTTTTCATAAAAGATGTTTACTTGCAAGTATTTGTGTATTGTTTTATTTTATAATGTACAAAGTGTAAAGTAATATTAACTTGGGTAAATTTAATAAAACTTTGGGTGTTGGGTACAATCGTGGGTATTTGTTGAAGCGTAGATTAATTAACGTGGTTCCGGGTATGCCTAAACGCATTTTATCGCGAAACGTATACACTTTACGTATCCGATAAAAATAAAATGAACAAAGACCATAATTATTCTCAAAATAATTATTTAATACTTGATTGATGTAAACGCTTAATTGTTTGGTGCTCGTTTACATTGAACGCTAATTTTTAGCTTACGCAATTTTACTTAATACATGAAATTACAAGCAAACGCGTACAACACTAAAAATAAATAGTAGATTTATCGACGTCGTCATTGACTCTAAAACACGGGGTGTTATAGTAACTCTAACCTTAGCAGTATTAACTCCAAGATCATCATGAAGTCTTTTAATCCCAACAATCCTCCCCTAAACTTGATGTTCATTTTCTGAATCTTCAAGTTTCTTGATTAAAAACTTTATCTTCACTAGGAGGATGCATTCAAACACTTCCAGGATTCTTGAGCTATTTTGTCATGAGCTTAAGAAGCTGATAACACATTTCATTCCAATGGTCAGTTTGAAGCTTCTTGTTGAGCTTTTCTGTGATTGTTGCAGGTGTAAGTGGATATCTCTTTTCTACCAGCATAAAGATATGCAGATTTTGAAATCTCACAAATCGTACTCTACTTGAAGAAAATAGCTTCCAAACTGTCACTTTATGTCCTTGTAGATTCCTCCATACTTTACTTTCTACATCAGGTTTAAATATCACTTTTAGATTACCTGATAACACTCTCTCATAACCCTTCTCTGGCCTTGTTAACCCATGCTTATCTTTAACCAACTTCCAGAGTGTTTCCAAGTCTTCTCTGTCAATATTTTGAAGCATCTGAATCATAGATGAGTACCTCTTTGAACTTCCATTAGCTCTTATGATTTGAAAGTATCCCATCTTTCCTTCTTTGATGATTTTCCAGTCAACAATGATTGGAGGCTTAGTGGCTAAAGGTATATCATCAATTGCTTCCTCATCATCAAGAACTATCTCCATATGCTTTTTCATCTCTGCTTCTTCTTGATCATTATCTACTTCAGCTTCTACATTTTCATTTAACTTATGATTCTTTAAATTTTCAGATTCAAGTTCTTCTCCTGCTCTTTTGAAACTTCCTTCTGTTCTTGTCTCACTGCCTTTCACCAACTCTGTATCCATGTCTACAAATGTATTTACCCTTGTCATGGCTTTATCAAATAACATTTGAATATCCTTAAAGCTTTGGGTCTTCAACTGATTATGCTTGTATCCATCTATGTTTTTCAGATAAGTAGACATTGTATTTCTCTTTTGAGCCTTTGTTGGTGGTTTTCTTCTCTGTCTATCTGCTCTAAGTCTTGCAAAATGCTTCTTCCTTTTATTTATGAGCTCCACAAACAATCTTGACTTTTCTTCAATAGTCAATTCTCATTGCTCTTCTGCCTGTAATCTTGCAGCTAGCTCATAATCTACATCCATCATAGCTTGAATATTATCCCATTCAGCAATGTTTGCATCTTTTTCTCTTTGTCTTGCAAGCTTCTTTTCTTCTTCCAATTAAGCATCTAATTCACTTGGCTCTTGTACCTTGCCTTTGTCTTTAGCCTGTGGAAGTTGTGAAGGTTGTGAAGGTGATGTTGTTGTTGTAAATTCACTTGGCTCTTGAACTACAACCCCTCTAGCCTTAGGTCTTGTAATAGCAGTTGTAGTTGTTGTAGCAGCAGTTGTAACAACCTTGGGTTTAGCTGCTTTGATTTCTATTAAGGTCTGAGCCAGAGTCAATTCATTAACAGTTGTTATTATAGCACTGGCAGTAGTAACTTTAGCAGTACTAACTACCTTTTCAACCTCAACTTCCTGCTCATCTAAAACACTTGTATCAAACATTAGGTTATCATCATTCCTCCCCTGAGTCTTATCAACCAAAGTAACCTCTACATTAGCATCAAGATTAGCAATTTTCCTCCCCTGTTTGGATGCATCCTCCTGAGCATCCAAAATAACTTCATCAGAGGATTCTACCCTTCTAGCTGAACCAACCTTCCTTAACCTTTTTAGCATAGGAGTTCTGGACCTTCTTTTCTTTTGCAACTGCTTGACTTTCTTTTTTAAACTAGCAATCTCCTATGCTTGAGCAGTCTTTGCTGTCTCCAAATTAAGAACTCTTTGTGACAAGTTGGTACAAAGCTCCATCAATTCATCTAGTTTCAGTCTATCCTCACTACTAAGAAGTGGATCATTGGAATGTGTAGGTACATGCTCCTCATTGGCAGCCTCATCAGTGATAGGCTTTGTAGAACCACTGGGTTGAGGAACCTTAGTGTCTTTCCTCTGTTTCCTCCTTGGTTGTTTCTTCTGAGGCTGTGATGTAGATGGTTGAGAAATAGTGGGTGTGTTTTGAGGATCAGTAGGCATTGTTGAACCTTCGCCATCTTCTTGAGCTTGAACCATCATAGTTTGAAATAAAGGGGTAACTTTCCTAGAAAAACCTTTTCCGTCTCTCTTCATATTTGCAAAAATCTTCTTAGTATGACAGGGTGCATCATAAGTCCTATTGTGAGTAGACATATCACCAACTTGTTTATCCAAGAAGACTTGCACAAATCTTAGATACATTAGAAATTTGACACTACTATCCACATTCTTTACCATACTTTCAAAGATATACTTAGAAAAGTTGAATTTCTTGTTGGTGGCTAAGCAGATTATTGCAGAGGCCATAGTGCTACTAAATTCGTTCCATACAGTAGTCTTAGCACTTAGGCATTGCAGAATAGTATGAATCAAAAACTTCCATTGAGGAGAAAAGAAAGCTTTATAGAATGTAAGTTTCTGAGAAGGTTTTTCATACCCCATTAAAGCAAGTTGCTCAAAAATATCAGTATTGGGTAGACATTCAATTCCTTCAGCATCTTTCAATTTAAGAACTCTTCTCACACTTGTCTCAGTGATGATCACTTTCTTACCATCCGCTAGGGCTTGTAACTGAACCTCTCCATTAACAGTTTTCGCCTTGGAAGTAGGCCAAAACTGCTCAATACATGAAGTATAGATTGTGGGATTGACGGTTAAAGCATAATTGATGGGATGTGCATTCAGAAAATTAACAATTTGCGCAAACCCATCACTTTCTTTGGGTTTCTCCAAAAAACGTGACTAAATTATGTGTTTCAGCGAACTTTAGAGCAGCCATTGATGTTGGGTTTTGATGATTAACGATCAAATTGAGTTAGGGTTTGTGATTAGAGAGTATATCAAAGATTGAAATTGAGTAAGTGATCGAATGAAACCTTGAATCAAAGTATTTATGAAATCACCCTCAACAACATTAACTCGAACTAACATTACTAAGTTAAGCCTAAGAGCATTAACTGACCCAGCAGTAGTAAGTTATGCCTGGCAGTATTAACTTAACCAGCAGTAGTAAGTTTATGCCTAACAACAGTAACTAACACTAGCAGTAGTAAGTGTATGCCTAACAACATTAACTTTGAGTCACCAGCATTAACTCTAATTTCGTTCCAAAAAGCATTTCCATTATCAATTTTGATTCTCACAAGTTCTCTTTCTATTTTTATTCTCACTATATCTCTCAATTCTTTTTCTCACCAATTCACTCTATCTGTTTTTATATCTCACATCTCTCTTTCTGTTTTTATTCTCACTATATCTCTTAATTCTTTTCTCACCAATTCACTCCATCTGTTTATATATTACACAATTCTCTTTCTGTTTTTCATTCTCACTAATTCTCTCAATTCTTTTAGCTCACAAAGTCACTCTTTCTATTTTTGTTTCACACATCTCTCTTTCTGTTTTTGATTTCTCTTATTTTTTACTCATAATTCTCTCTGTCTGTTTTTGATTTCTCTCAATTCTTTTTGCTCACAATTCTCTCTGTCTGTTTTTGATTTCTCTCAATTCTCACAGTATTAATTATACTTAACAGTATTAAGTAAAACTAACAGTATTAACTTAACAGTATTAAGTATAACTAGCAGCACTAATTATACTTAACAGCAGAAACTTAAAGTCACATCACTAACTTAAATTTCTATCCTTAGCAGCTTTTGCATTCCTTTTTCAATCATCATTTGTGTATAATCCGCTGCATATGAACACAATTAGCCTCCCCTTAATCAATACTTCAGAGGTTAAGCTTTCCAATACTTGCAATCAGATATTCAAATCTGCTAACATCAAATGATTTTGTGAGCAAATCTGCAACATTCTGATCTGTGTGAATCTTTATCATTTGAATAAGCTTCTTCTCATTGGAATCTCTGATAAAGTGATGCCTAATCTCAATGTGCTTTATCTTTGAGTGAAAAACATGGTTCTTCACTATGCAAATAGTACTCTTATTATCAATATGAATCTTAGTCTGCATAAAGTTATATCCATAATCCAACAATTGATTTTGAATCCAAAGCACTTATCCACAGCAATTTGAAGCAGCTATATACTCAGCTTTAGTTGTGGAATTAGCAACCACAGTCTGCTTCTTGCATTGCCATGAAATCAACCTATACCCTAGGAACTGATAACCTCCTGTTGTGGATTTCCTATCTAAACTTGCTCTTGCATAGTCACAATTAGTATATGCCACCAAATCAAAAGGTGAATCATTAGGATACCAAAGGCCCAATTTAGGTTGACCTTTTAAGTATCTAAAGATCTTTTTCACAGCATGAAGATGTGAACTTTTAGGATTGACTTAGAATCTTGCACAAGCACATACTACAAACATAACATCAGGCCTTGAAGAAGTTAGATACATCAATGATCCAATCATGGATCTATATAAGTGTTCATCTACATCTTCACCATCTGCATCTTTGAGCAAAGGCTTATGGGTTTCTATAGGTGTGCTTGCTGTCTTGACATCACTAAAGCCAAATTTCTTCAAAATCTCAGTCACATACTTGTCTTGGCTTATAAAAATCCCATCTTCCTTCTACTTCACTTGCAGTCCTAGGAAGAATGTGAGTTCACCCATATAACTCATTTGAAACTTCTTATGCATCATTTTCTCAAAATCAGTGCATAATGACTTCTTTGTAAAGCTAAAAATGATATCATCTACATATACTTAAACTAACAGAATATCACCTTTGTCTCTTTTGATAAATAAAGTCTTGTCTATCTTTCCTCTCTAAAACCCATTGTCTAACAAATAAGTTGACAAGGTTTCATACCATGCTCTAGGAGCTTGATGCAAACCATAAAGAGCCTTTTCTACCTTGTAAACTCTGTTAGGGAAGTCTAGATCTTCAAATCCTAGTGGTTGACAAACATAGACTTCCTCTTCAATCTTTCCATATAGAAAAGCATCCATCTGATACACCATAAAGTCTTTAAATGAGGCATAGGCTAAGAATAGCCTAATTGATTCAATTCTAGCAACAGGAGCAAAAACCTCATCATAATCAATTCCTTCCTCTTGTGTGTATCCTTGTGCAACCAATCTTGCTTTATTCTTAATCACAATGCCTCTTTTATCTTTCTTGTTTTTGTACACCCATTTAGTACCAATAGCCCTTTTGCCATTAGGTAAATCCACCAAGGTCCAAACTTGTTGTAACTTGAACTGCAAAAGCTCCTCTTACATAGCTTCTATCTAGCTTGGATCTTTTAATGCTTGAGTTACCTTCTTGGGATCTTTTTGTGATAAGAAACATGCAAATAGATAATTCTAAAAGTCTTTATGATTAGTCCTCTGCTGCACTGAACTAAACATAGCTTGTTCAGTCACACTATTTGTCATCCTTCTGGTTTGAGGTGCTAAATATATGTCTCCAATGATTTGTTCAACTAGATGATCCTTGTGAATTCTGGTAGTTGGAATAGGACTGACAGGGATATGTGTATCCAAATTGTTTATGTCAGCCTCTGCACCAACATCTTCATCATCATCTGAATAGATAATTTCTTCTAATTCAGGCATATTTGGATCATCATCACATCCATAGACTATATTTTCATTAACAACATTATCCTTTAAGCCAACAGTATTAACAGTTGTACTAACAATATTAATAGTGTTAGTGCTGTTAACACTAGCATCCTTCTCTTGATTAACTCTTGTCTCCTTTGTACTTGGAACCTCACAATCTTCATTCCCTAGATCTTTAGCATCTTGCTTTTCCTCCTTCCCTGATGGTTTGAATCCAGCATCAGGAGAATCCTTTGAACTTTAAGAGAATAGTGGATCAACAGGCCACACTGGTAGCAGTATGTAATCATTACCAGGTACTGTCTCCATTCTAGCTTTACCTGCATCATCACAAGCTTTTGTACCTGCACTACCATTAGATTGATTCCCTGTAACAACTGGCTTATAGTTCATAGATTTTGTTAGTGCATCTATATCAAAAAGCCAATTTGGTCCACTTCTTGTAATATTAGGTGTATTATTACTAAATTAAACATGCAGGTTCTCTTCTACTATCCTAGTTCTACTGTTGAATACTCTGAATGCTTTGCTATTGGTAGAGTATCCTACAAAGAATCCTTCATCAACCTTTCCATCAAACTTACCTAGGTGATCTATGGTATTAAGGATTCTAACAGGACACCCAAATGGTCTCATGAAGCTTAAGGCAGGTTTTCTACCTAGAAAAAGTTCATAAGGGGTCTTGTTGTGAGGCTTGATAACTAACACCTTATTTTAGACATAACAAGCAGTATTAGCTGCTTCAGCCCAGAAAGTTGTTAGTAATTTTGAATCAGCTAGCATAGTCCTAGCAGCCTCTATTAGTGTCCTAATTTTCCTTTCTACTACTCCATTTTGTTGTGAAGTCCTAGCAACACTAAATTCCCTCTTAATACCCTTCATTTCATAGAACTAATTCATGACCCTATTCTTGAATTCTGTCCCATTGTCACATCTAATCACTTTTACCCTAAGGTCTATTAGATTTTCTATGCCAGTTATAAATGTCTTAAGAATTTCACTAGTTTCATCCTTAGTGGCTAAAAAGAAAACCCCACTAAACCTACTAAAATCATTTGTGACAACTAGGCAATACATCTTTTTCATTAAACTCTTTACAAATGTTGGGCCAAACAAATCCATGTGCAACATTTGTAATGGTTGGCTGATTGAACTGACAGTTTTGGTCTTACAAGAAGCTCTGTGTTGCTTTCCCTTCTGACAAGCAACACAAGTTTGATTAATTTCAAAAAGTTTTGAAGGTAAACCTCTTACAAGGTTTCCTTTTACCAGTTTATTCATTGTTTTGAAATTTACATGTCTAAGCCTCCTATGCCAAAGATTAGATTCATCTGGTGTGGCTTTTGCAAAGAGACAAGTGAGACCTCCTTGAGGAACAACATTCTTTAAATCAACACTGTACATGTTATCCTTTCTAGGAACTTTAAGCAAAACATGACTTTCATCAGTTAACTTAAAGTCTGGAGACAGAACAATACATGCAGTATCAGTGAAAAGAACACTATTCTTCTTGTCACACATTTGTGAAACACTGAAGAGGTTAAACTTTAGTTCCTTTACAAAATACACATCTTCAAAATCCAATTTACCAGTTCTTATTTTACCTTTCCTAGTAATTTTCCCTCCTTTGGAATTACCTCCAAAGGCAACAAATCCTCCATCAATTTCTTCATAATCTGTAAGATAGGATCTGTTTCCTGTCATGTGCCTAGAGCATCCACTGTCAATCACTCCTTTATCCTTCAAATCTTGTTGTGGATTGCCCTGCACATAATGGTAGGAAAATTAGTTTCTTTTGGGGACCCAAGCCATTACTGACTTGGATCTGCCTTGTGCATCAATATAGTCAAATCTTTTAAAGGACATTGATGCACCATTGTTTCTGGAGACATGGTCTAAAACTTTGTGCTTTGGTCTCCAAACCCAACATGCTGAGGCCTTAACAACATTTCCTCCCCTCTACAAACACCCCCCCAAAAACCCCCTTCTCCTGTTTTTTTGTGTTTTTTCGCTTTAACGCACTAAGAACTGCTTTGGCCTACCAGTATTAAACTACTGCATTTGGCCAGCAAGCATAAAAACATTTTTAATCATTAACAGTATTAAACATCTATTAAAATTACTATTATAAATCTGCGTGTTATTTTTTAAAAAGGCCTTCTAGCAGTTGAATATGCATTAATTTATAACATTTTTCATGGGGTCCTGTCCTGCATTATTCCTGCTGTTCATTAGGTTGATCAGTATTAACTGGTCCTAGCAGTATAAGAAAAATTAGGCCCGGACCTCGTTAGGACTGTTCTTGGACCATGTTTCCTTTTTGGGACTGGGGTGAGTTAATTTAGGAGAAATTGCTATTCGATTGTTTCACCCTTTGAACAATGGTCCCTAACATGGTTTTTCAGAACCTTTGATTATTATACAATTATGCAAACTTTCCTTTAATGTAAAACTACCCACCACATATGACAAACTTTGTTGAACATCTCAAAATCATTCCCTTAATTTTAGACATCTTCTCTCTGGTTCATAATTTCTCTTGTTCCTCTAGACTAGGTATGTTTTTGGTGTTTTGCGCTATTTTAATCAACTGATATTTTCCCTAGGAGATTTTACTTCTCAATAGACTTAACAAAGTTTGGGTATTTATGTAAGAGTTAGGTTAGCTAGGTCTTAGGTGATGTCATTAGCAAAACAAGGTTTATTAAACATCTCAACTATTTTAACCTTAGACACATTTTCTTCATCACTATCAGATACCCAATCCTCAATAACTAGGGCTCCACTTTCTTTCCTAGCAGTCTTAGTTTCATTAGTCTCAATAGTAGGCTTTTCAATAATGACCACTAACCAGACTCATTTCATTTCCACAAAATTCATCTAGACTAGGAATAAACTAAATCATTAGCGTAGGTGGCATAAAATTCCCAGTAATAGGGAGGTGGGACAACATTAAACCCTAACTTGTTTTCACACTTATCCAGTATCTGTCTGTCATAGGAAAGTTACTTTTAGGCCTTTTTTGATGAATTTTTCCAACATTTTTGTAACTGTAAGTTTGAACCTCATCTTTTCTTTGTAACCAAATTCAACTTCCTTTTAAGCTCTGTAATATCTAAATCTCTTAAATAGATTTCATGTTTTAAGAGTTTTATATCTTCCACATACACAGACTCATTTTTCTTAAAGACTAACAGTCTAGCTTCTACAGATTCTAAACCAGTTTTATAAGAGACAACACTTTCCCTAGCTGTGTCTATGTCTTTAACTAATTGTTTCATTTTGTTCTTTTAGAATTTTTTACACATTCTAATACAAGATGACAATAATTTAATGTCATTAGAACCTCAGAGTTTGGTAGAAGAAACTTGAACTTGTTGAAGAATAATCCATGAAGCAAAATTGGTTGGAACCTTCTTCTTCTTCTATCTTCGCTTGGTCAATCCCATCATACCCAAAGCCATCCCTAAGACCTAAGCATATGAAGTATTTCCTCAATTGGCACAATCCTTCTGGTAGGCTCCTTGTTCCTACTGTCTTGATTCCTGGGTGCCCTGCACTCCCTTGCAAAGTGTCCTTTCTTTTAAACATGAAACGATTCTACCTTGACTTGTACAAACCCAATTCTTTTCCTTTGTTGGTCATGTCCACTCCTTCATAAAGAGCTTGCAGGAGAATCTTTTTTTGCTCTCATTTGTAGCATGAAGCATATGTTTCTCACCTTTATCAAGTCAATCTCTCTAGATGTTCCTACTAAAAATGCGTACAAGGCAACGTTTGTTAAAGATCTTCATTATCCCCACAAAAATAAAAGGACCCTGTTGGAATACTTGGTTGGCTAGCAAAGAAGGAATAAATCATAGCATTACTTAAATTTTCAGCAGTTGTTGAGCCATCAGCATCCTGAGTGCTAGCAGTATTAACACCATGAGCAATATTAACTGCTCTTGTTACACTATTAGTGCTGCTAGAGGATAGAAAGGCTACATTGTGTAAGTTTGTAGTGAGCTAGAGTACCTCTTGACCTCTGATTCATAGCCTTTAAGTTGAATGAAGGGTCATCCAAAACACAATTGTCTCCAATTTTTAGTTTGTTCCTCCACACAATAATATGCAGTCTATTCTTGTGACAAGCTTCTAAAGAATTTCTGATTGATGTCTTCTTGAGGGATAACTTCACCATGCATCTCTAGTTGACTAAGTAGCTTTTGAAGCCTTTCATAGGTTCGCTCAATCACTTCTGTGCCGGATGCAGCAAAGTTTTTATATTGCTGCTTCAGAAGATTTTTTAAGTTTTCTTGTACATATAATCACCTCCAAATTCTTTTTCTCAATAGCCTGCATCATGACTTAGCATCCTTGTAATTGTGTTGAACTTTAATTGATGCTCATTAGGTAAGGCCATCAACAAAGTGCTTTTTGCCTTCAACTCTGCCCTTCTTTGTACCTTCTCTTCAACAGTTGTAGGAGGGATAACAGTTTCCTTACCATCAACAGTTTTTGTTACTATGGGTGTATTACCATTTTCTACGATCTCCCATAGAGCGTAGTCAATGAACTGTAGGTACTACTCCATCTTCATCTTCCAGAGATCATATTCACCAGATTGGAGTATGGGTAGCTTGATGGTTTGAGTAGATTGAGTATCTATTGCTTCTTGAAAAAGTAGATCTTGTGTGTAGTAAAGTTTCTTCTTATTCAAAGCTTCTCACAAGCTTTGATACCACTCGTTGATCCCAATATAATAGATCTTGCTTAGCTTGTATAAGCTTAAGTTGTATTGAATAAATTCAAAACAACTATGACAAAAACTTTGATTGTGAATATCAAAGACTATGCGGAATCTAGTCAATGATACTAAGAAGAATTATAATGAAACAGTAATGAACAAGATCAATAACAAAACAATTTACCAAACTTTTAGCCTCAATATAATACGAACACTCTTAATAGTGTTAGGGTTTACAATACCTTGAAGCTACGAATAACACTTTTCTAGATATGATTTGATACGATTTTTGGTACATTAAACTCTATACCCTAAGACCTCCTTTTATACACCGAGGAGTCCTAACAGGCTTACAATATTTTCCTAAGTTATCATGATCTTCTAAACATATAACTTATACGTATCTTTTACAAAAATATCTCATACTTATCCCGTAAGTAATCTTGATAAATAATCTTCATCTTTATCCTTTTGACAATAGAAACTCTTCTAGCAGTTGTAATCTTTCAGCAGTTGTATCTAGCAGCATTAACTTTTATTCTAGCAGCACTAACTGTGTACAAGCAGTAGTAACTACTTAGAATATTTTCTTCATTCTTCATCAGCAGTACTAAGTTACACTAGCAGTACTAACTTTATGCTAACAATTATAACTTTACTCAAGCAGTACTAACATATACTAGCAGTACTAAGTTACACAAACAGTAGTAACTTTTATACTAGCAGTATTAACTACTTAGTAGTATTTCTTCTAAGTCTCTAAGCAGTCTTACCTTCCATTAGCAGTAGTAATATATACTAGCAGTAGTAACTAGCAGTACTAACTACTTAGCATATTTTTCACTAATATCACTAACAGCACTAAGTTATGCTTAGCAGCAGTAACTCTAACCATAGGAGTATTAACTCCAAAATCATCATGAAGTCTTTTAATCCCAACAACAATACTTCTCTAAGATAGATCTTAGGTCCGGATACCACCAGCTGAGAGTGCATGAGGATGACATCCCAAAGACTACATTTAGAACTCGTTATGGACATTTTGAGTTCACTGTAATGCCCATTGGTTTGACTAACACACCAGTGGTATTTATGGATCTAATGAACCGAGTGTGTAGGCCGTATCTAGACTAGTTTGTGATAATGTTCATTGATGATATTTTGGTTTATTCTAAGACCCGGGAAGAGCATGAATTCTGGCTGCGAATTGCTCAAGGAGGAGAACTGTATGCTAAGTTTTCCAAGTGCGAATTCTGGCTGCGAGAAGTACAGTTTCTTGGGCATGTGATTAATAGAGATGGTATTCATGTAGACCCTAGTAAGATTGAAGCGGTTAAGAATTGGAAAGCCCCTAGAACTCCATCTGAAGTTCGTTCATTTTTACGTTTGGCAGGGTATTATCGTCGGTTCATAGAGAACTTTTCTAAGAAAGCTAAGTCCCTGACCATCCTGACTCAAAAGTGTAAGACATTTGATTGGGGTGAGGAACAGGAAAGGGCATTTCAAACTTTGAAGGATAAGTTGTGTAATGCGCCTATTCTAGCTCTCCCTGATGATCCAGAAGACTTTGTGGTATATTGTGATGCGTACGGCTTTGGACTAGGTTGTGTGTTGATGCAAAGAGGTAAGGTTATAGCATATGCGTCTAGGCAGTTGAAAATTCATGAGAAGAATTACACCACCCATGATTTAAAACTAGGTGCGGTTGTGTTTGCACTTAAGATTGGGAGACATTATCTGTATGGGACAAAGAGTGTCATATATACCGATCATAAGAGTCTCCAACATATCTTTAGTCAGAAGGAACTGAACATGCAACAACGTCGCTGGATCAAGCTTTTTAGTTATTATGACTACGAAATTCGCTACCACCCTGGTAAGGCGAATGTAGTAGCTGATGCACTGAGTAGGAAAGAGAGGGTGAAACCTAAGAGAGTTCAAGCTATGAATATGACCCTCTAGTCGAGTATCAAGGATAGGATATTAGCTGCTCAGGAGGAGGCGTCTGATGAATCTGTAGGATTGTAGAAAGGTTTAGATGAGATGATAGAATGTAGGAATGATAAAGCCTTGTACTACCCGGATTGAATATGGGTTCTTTTGAAAGGTGATGTGAGAACCCTGATTATGGATGAGGCCCATAAGTCAAAGTACTTTGTACACCCAGGAGCTGATAAGATGTATTATGACCTTAGAGATAGGTATTGGTGGCCGAAAATGAAGAAGGATATAACTGTGTATGTTAGTAGGTGTTTGACTTGTTTAAAGGTTAAGGCTTAACATCAGAGGCCGTCTCGCTTACTGCAGCAACCTTAGATTCCTGAATGGAAATAGGAGGGGATATCAATGGATTTTGTTACGAAGTTACCAAAGACTAGTAGTGGGCATGACGCAATCTGGGTCATTGTGGACCGATTGACTAAGTTTGCTCATTTTCTACCTATGCGTGAGGATTATAAGATGGATAGGTTAGCTAGACTATATCTGATCGTGATAGTCGATTTACGTTAAGGTTTTAGCAGTCAATGCAAGAGGCATTAGGAACCCGTTTAGACATGAGTATGGCTTACCACCCTCAGACTGATGGTCAGAGTAAGCGTACAATCCAAACCTTGGAAGACATGCTTAGGGCGTACGTCCTCGACTTTAGGGGAAGTTAGGATGTTCATCTTCCATTAGTGGAGTTTTCATATAACAATAGTTACCATTCTAGTGTGAGATGTGCGTCGTTTAAGGCTTTGTATGGTAGGAAGTGTCGTTCCCCGATTATGTGGGCAGAGGTTGGAGAGGGTCAGTTAATAGGGCCTGAGTTAGTACAAGATACCACTGAGAAGATCTCGCAGATTAAGGATAGACTTAAGGTTGCGTGTGATCGCCAAAAAAGTTATGCCGATAAGAAGAGGAAGCCTCTAGAGTTCAATGTAGGTGACTATGTCTTACTCAAAGTATCACCTTGGAAAGGTGTGGTACACTTTGGGAAGAAGGGGAAACTAGCACCTAGATTTGTTGGACCTTTCGAGATCGGTGAGAAGGTAGGTCTTGTAGCCTATAGACTTAGACTACCCGAGGAATTGAATGGTGTTCATGACGCGTTCCACGTGTCGAACCTTAAGAAGTGTTTGGCTGACCCAACACTGCAAGTACCATTAGATGAGATCCGAGTTGATGCTAAGTTGAATTTTGTAAAAGAACCTGTGGAAATCTTGGAACGAGAGTTCAAGAAGTTTAAGCGGAGTAGAATTGCCATCGTCAAGGTTCGGTGGAATTCGAAACGTGGACCTGAATTCACTTGGGAACGTGAGGATCAGATGAGACTTAAGTATCCGCATTTGTTTAGTGCTGGTAGTAGCTGAATTTCAGGGGCGAAATTCTTTTAAGGGGGTAAAATGTAACCCTTTCCCTTTTTGTGAGTTTTGAATGTTCTAATTTAGTCCTTTGACTATTTGACTTTTGTTATTTTTGTTAGAACCCGTACCGTGTTAACGGTGGTGAATTCATATGATTGAGGTTTTTTATGGTTATATGGAGTATAATAATCCTTTTAGAGGGTATTATTGTGTTATTTATGTTCCGGGTGGTTTGACCCGTGAATTGTGAAAAATGCCGAAAAACGAGTCCCGACACGTCCGTTAATGTTTAAATGAGTTTTTAGGAAGTATAACGTGGAAATATATCGTGTAAATACTCTGAGTTATTGAAAAAGTATTTTTAAGATGAATAAAGATGCTAAGTAACTTCGGGAAATATTTTTTGATCACAGTTTTTGAGATTTAAGTGAATCGGACATGAAAAGAAGGCACTGATAAAAGTTTAATAGCCTATATATATATATATATATATATATATATATAACTAAAATCCCGAATATCAAATAGTAAGAGAGAAAAGTGAAAAGGTTTTTAGGAAAATTACTTTTAACCAAAGTAAAATTCAAAACCTCCCGGGTCGTGGTCCCAGCGAGGCGTGAATTAAGAATCGTGATTAAGTTGTTGAAAATTTTTTTTTGGGCTTGATTTGATTATCAAATTTTGATTTGGATTCTATTTCTACTAAAATAATGCAAAAAACAAATAAAGGCAAGCAACAATTAAAGCAAACACGAATTAAGCACGAAAACGTTAACGGGAATCTAAAACCGAGCCTTAAAAACCTAAATTATAAAAATTTAACCTTAACAATGCGAATTTATTTTTTAAAAGTCCTAAATGATTAAAAATAATTTTAGAAAAAAGAATTATATTTTTTTGACATTTATTTTATTTATTATGAATTAAAAACAGTTTTAATCTAAAAATATTATAAAAAATGTTAAACCCTGAAAAAAAATAGAAAAAGTACTTTGAACAGTTAAAAACCTAAGAAAAATAAAATGAGTCTACCAGCTTATCTCAATAAGCTGGAAATAAGCCCAAAAGGGCTGATGGCTTATAAGGGAAAAACTCCCTTAAATACCAACTGGCCCAAGGATCTAACGAAAAAGACCCAAGGGCACAGATGGTAGTGTGTGGGAGTGTTAAGGTGTTGGCTATAAGAAGGGGGAGGTCACAGGTTCGACCCTTGTGGCTTTCCTTTTTGCAAAAAACCCTTTTTTTCTTTTAAAACAGCTAAAATATAAGCAAAAATAAGAAACTATTAGCAGAAGCTGTAAAAGAAAAAGAAGAATTAAAAACCAAACTTGAGAATTTTCAAAGTTCTTCTAAAGGCCTTAGTAAACTGCTAAATAGTCAGATGAGTACTAGGGACAAATCTGGGCTTGGGTATGGAGATCAAGTACATGAAGGTGTCTTAAGTTATAAAAATGAAGTTCTTCAAAGTGTATTTTGACAGTATGTCAAGTGATGTAGAAGATAGTCCTGTACATGATAGATTTGTAAATGTTGAAAGGCTTCGCCATGCAGTCACTCCTCCAATGCAGAATATATATTCATTCAGGACTGTTAAAGAAGTAGATGATTCCATGTTCACATATGGTCCAAAACAGTCTAAAACTAGTGAATCTGACACTCAATCCAGTAATTTTGACTCTTGTGAGTCCAATTCTAGTGTAGAAACACTTGAATCTGTGCCTGAACCAGTTGTAGTTGAACCCAAAGTTGTTAGTCAACCTAAAGTTTGGTCTGATGCTCCTATCATTAAGGAGTATGAGTCAGACAGTGATGATGAATATGTGATTCAACCTTCAAATAGAACAAATAGACATAGTTTTACTTTTGGTTATACTTTTAGCATGTAAAAATACTCAGGGAAACTTTTAAAGAACCAAACACATTTAGTCAAGTCCTAAAGCTGACATGGGTGATGGAATGGTTTAATGTCCAAAAGGTTTGGGTTTGGGATATGGGTTTACTAAAAAGGCATTTGGGTTATTTTTGTATGTAGGCAGTTTAGTCATCTTATTAGAGATTGTGAATTTTCAGGAGAAAGATTGGCTAAACAAGTTGAATTGAGCAAAAATAGTGGGTAAGGGCAACTGGTCATGGGTGAGAATAGACCAGTGTGGAAAACAATGTGCAAAGATTGATTCACCAAAACAAATTTGTTCCAAACAGTACTAAACTATAATACTGACATATTTCCAGTTATATGCTAGGGACAAATTCTCTCTAGTCAAGTAGCAACAAATAGTACTGCTAGGAAAGTTATTACTTGACAGACCAATTGTGAATAAAATCAGGACAAGAATATTAATGTATTTATTTTTTATTTTTTATAAAAAAAAAAAAATTTTTTTTTTTTTCTCTTTTCACCTATCAAAAGGCCATTTAATAAAACAACAGCACCAAGATTTTTTTTTTCAAATCAAAAGGTTAATATTGCTGGGGAAAAAGCAGTTAGTGATGTTGGGGGCATAAGGGAAACTGCTGTTAAGCCCTCAGCAGGTTGTAATTGGAGACCCAAAAGACATTACTGGAACAAAGTCTCAAAGACTTTGTGGATCAAGCTTAGTATAAATATTAATTTTATAAGATCCACGAGGAGACCCAATCTAGCAATGATTTGGGACCATAAGAGAAACTTATTTCTCTTATTTGATGTGCAGGATAATCCACAAAAGAGTTTTAAAGAAACTAAGGGATTGTTGTTAATGGATGTTTCCAGCACATGTCTGGGGAAAACAAGGTCTACCTTGCTTGAATATCAATGCAGACTATATGGTGGCACTGTGGCTTTTCGGATGGTGTAAAGGTTACATAACTGGTAAAATGTAATATAATAACTGAAAGTTTAGATTTTTGAGATGTCGTGCTTGTGATAGAACTTACAACATTTCATATCTCTTATCTCTTATCACAAATGGTGTGACAAGCAAGAACAAGGTTCTCTTCCAGACAATGAATGTATTGTGTTGTCTTTTGACTGTAAGCTGATTGATGAAATATGTATTACTTAGAAATAAAATTCCCTTAGACAAAACTAACTATGTATCAGTTTCAACTTATGAGATCATTGTTCCTTCGGAGGTTTGCTTATTTGATTGCCATAAATGGCCACAATTGATGAATCTAAAAATGCATTGAGGTGGGGGTCATGTTAACTTTAAAAACTTTATCAAACTTGTGGAAGGGAAACTTTGTATAGAAGTTTACCATTTAAAGATTTTTCAAATTGACCACCCTGTGTTGCTTGTCAGATAATGGAAAAGCAAACACAAGGCCTCCTATAAGGCCAAAGTAGGTGCTCTATTAGTCAGCCCTTACAGCTTTTGCATATGGACTCTATTTGGTCCATTTCTGTAAGGAGCATAAACATAACGACTATTGCCTGGTTATCATGATGATTTTAGCAGGTTTTGGTTGGGTGTTATTTTTAAGAAACTTAAGGATGAAACTTTGTGGAATCCTTAAAGGTCTTTATAAGACAAATAGAGAACCAATTAAAATCAAAAGGTTTAAAACTATTAGATGTGCTAATGGTAAAAATCAAGAAACAAGACATTATTGAATTCTGTTGGGTCAAAAGGGTCAAGGGGAATACAGTAATCATTGCCAGAACTCCAAAACTAAATGGACGTTGTGAGAGAATAAGGAACATGACACCTATTTTAAAGGCTGCTAGAACTATGACTAGCAGATTTATTTTTACTAACAACTTTTTTTGGCTGAAGTAGTTATTATGCTTGTTATATCCTTAATGGGTATTAGTGACCAAGCCTCTAAACAAGACACATTATGACTTATAACTGGTTATAAAATACAATCATAAGGCTATATTAAGACCATTTGGGTGCCATGTGACAATCTTGAAATACCATTGAACCATCTGGGACAAGTTTAAAGGGAATGTATGATGAAGTGTTGTAAGTTCGGGTATTCCCTAAATAGTAAGGCCTTTTAGGGTATACCAATTTAGAAAAAAACAAGTGAGTTGAAGAAAACTTCATATAAACTTTTAGAAAATAAACCATATGTTGAAGGGAGAGAAAGGTCCTAAATTGGCTGTTTGATTCTGATTATTTAACTGATTCAATGAATTATCATTCCTGTGAGATCAGAGTATCAGCTAACAAACTGCAGGTCCCAGAAGAAGCTAGATCATAGTGCAGGTACAAAAGATAATTTGATGAAGGAAAATTTTGAAAGGAAGCTGACATGCTTAAGAATACTTTGTACTACCATTATATTCTTCTTATTCTTCAACAGACAAGAGCCTCAGAAGCAAATAATAAAGGTTGAAATGCCATGACTAGGATGCTTGGTTAAAGACATGAGAAGAAGCCAGTAGATCAGGAGGATCAAGCCTTTTTGGAAGAGCTTGAAAGGCTTAAAAGATAAGAAAATAAGGCTAATGATGCAGCTGAAGTTCTTAGAAAGGAGTTTGCTCAAAGTACAGAGGATTTGCTTCTTCAAGCAAGAGCTACCAATACTAACACAGTTAATACTGTTAGCACACCACTTAGTACTGCTAATCCTTCAAATGTTTTTAGTACTGGTGGACCATCTAATCCTAATCTAACCAACTATGCTGACCAAGATGATTCTCAAATACCTGCTTTGAGGGGATATTAATGGCAATTCAAATGATGATATTTTTACCAATGCATCTTATAATGATGAGGGTGTTGTGGCTGAGTTCAGTAATTTAGAATCTACTATGAATGTTAGTCCTATTCCCACTTCAAAGATACACTCTATTTATCCTACAACTCAAATTCTTAGAGATCCAAAATCAGCAGTTCAAACGAGGGCAAGTGAACAAACTGTTCTGGAGCCTTGTTTTTATAAGTTATTTTCAAATGACAAAGGAAGATGAAATAGATTACAAGGTTTTCCAGCGTGGCTTGTTATGCCTTACTTCTATCTCAAATTAACCCAGTAGTTATTGAAGCCCTTGTAAGTTGAAAGTTGAGTTGAATGCAATAAAGGAAGAATGTTGCAATTCAAGATTTATTAAGTATGGATTCTTTGTAGATTTTACCTTATGGGGAAGAAGGCAATGGGCCTAAATGGGTTTCTACAGGAAATAAGATGGATTGAAAGAGGTGTTGTGTTTTTTGAATTAGGCAAGGTTGGTTGCTAGGGACATATGCTAAGAGGATGGGGATAGACTATGATGTGAGTTTTGCTCCTGTGGCTAGGATTGAAGCATTAGGTTCTTTTGCCTTTGCTTCTTTTTTAGGATTTCATGTTTATTCAAATGGGTCATGTGAAGAGTGCCTTCTTGTATGGCAGAACTGGATGAGGAGGTGTATGTGTCATTAACCTCACTAGGTTTTATAGATCCTAAGTTCCCTAGAATGGTCTACAAGGTTGTAAGGGTTTGTATGGTTTAAACACACAAGCTCCTAGGAGCCTGGTCTATGCTACTTTATCTGATTCTTATTTGAAGTGAGGTATAGAAGAGGATCCTTGTCAAGACTCTCTTCATCAAAAAAAGTCAAGACTATTGATATCATGTTGTTGGTACTAGGTTTTATGTGGATGATATTATTTTTGGATTAACAAAGAAGTCTTGGTGTGATGATTGAGGCATTGATGAAAAATTGATTTCTGTATGTGTTCTATAAGAGAGCATCACCCTCTTTCTTGGATTACAATGTCTAAACTGAAAGGAGATGGTATTTCATTAGTCAGGATAGTATAGCAGAGATCCTGAAGAAGTTTGATTTTGTAGTGTGAATGACTGCAATAATACTCCAATTAGAGTATCCCCATCAGCTTTGACCAAGGATTGTAGAAGCTTGCTGATGTGGTGAGGGTTGTACATTTTTGATCCATGATTGGCTTTTATTGTACTTGATGCTTCTAGGACTGATATTAGGTTTGAAGTCTGTGCTTGTTCTAGGTTCAGGTACTCCAAAGACATCTCCATCTTAAGCTTGTGAGAGAATCTTTTAGGTACCTAAGGGAAACCTCCAAACTGGGGCCTTTAGTATCCTAGGTTGTCATCATTTGATCCTGGAAGCCTACATCAGATAGTGACTATGCTTAGAGCAATGTTGATAGGAAATCCACAACATGAGGTTGTCAATTTTTGGCCAGAGAAGTCTTATTTCTGGCAATGCAAGAAAGCAGGACTTTGTGGCTACTTCTATACAGAGGCAGAATATGTTGCTGCTGCTAACTGCTGTGGTTTGTTTTGTTTGGATTCAAAAAAAACAAATGTTAGTCTTTGTGGTTCAATTTTGATGAACACAAAGATTCTTACTTTGATAATGAGTGTACAATATGCATTGTAAAGAATCATGTATTTCTCTCAATACAATGCATATTGAGATTAGGCCCAACTTCATTAGAGATGTTATGAGAGAGATGCTTATCCCAGGTGCTGAAGATTCAACACTGTGACAATGTGGCAGATCTTTTAACTAAAAGCTTTTGATGTTAGCAGGTTCATATTCTAAATTTGTTAACATTGAAATGATCATCTATTGGCTTGCATTGGTTCAAGGGAGGCAAGATGGTATAGTTTGGAGTTGTATAGTTTGTACATGAATTTTTAGTTAGAAGATGGGTTATGGATGACATGATGACTTTTGAGGTTCATATGTTGCATGTTTATTAAAGACAGAGTTAATATGTTCGGTTTACTCGTTGTGTACTGTGAGCTTAGGTTTATACTACTGAAGGTAGTTAATACTGCTGGTACAAAAATTTATACTGCTAGGTTCAGTTAATACTGTTGAGTATATGTGGATTGGAATTGTCCTTAGATGCTAATTTAAGAAAAGGAAACTACTGAAAGCATAGATGCTCTTTAAGTATGGGTTTTAATTAGCACACAACAAATGGTCATTAGTTCACCATGTCTAACAGACATCAAGAACTGGATAGTCCAGAGCAAACGGATTCTGGTAAAGACTTTTCAAATCTGTTGATAGTTGATAGTTTACTCAAAACTTATATGGTATTCAAATGCACCATTTATTGCAATGAAGCATTGAGTTATTCTCTGGGTAAACGACAATGGTAAAGAATCATCATAATCCGTTGATGGACTGTAGTTTGCCAAAAACTATACAGTCGAATGATCCACCTCTCTCAAGAGGTTACACACTTGGAAGTGGGGAGGATAGTTTGAAACAAATGGAATTGATGGAATTTGTACAAAATTGTGTGACTTGGTGAGCAAAAAGAATTGAGAGATAATTGTCGGTGACATTAAAAACAAAAACCGAGAGAAGTGAGGTGGTGATGGACAAATTCTTTGAAGGAATTTCAAGTTAATATTGGTCTCTTCAAGTTAATACTGTTGGGCACTACTTAGTACTACTGGGTATTGCTTAGTACTGCTAACCATCTTTTAGTATTGTGGGGCTTAAAGTTAGTAGTGCTAGGCTAATTTTAGTACTGTTAGAAGACCGTTAGTACTGTTTGACCCATAACTAAATTTTATTCTTAATTTTGCCGTTGCTTAATGTACAGGCCCTACCGCCATGCTTATAGGCTATAGGGTTTGGATTAATGGAACGTTTTCTTGATCTTTCTATAACTTAAAAGATTTCTTCAAGATAAGTACAAATTATCTTCAGTAGGTGACACTTTTTAACTCTTAAATACTTCTCAAATATCAATGTTAACTCTACCAACATATCCATATCTCTCTCACAAACATATCCCTAGCACCTTAATTAACTTTCTATTCATCAAATGGATCTTTGGAATTTTGCGACAAGCACAATGGTGTCATACGTAGCGATACTCAGAGGGTAAGTGCGGAGTTTATTAGATCATTGATTCTAACTATTGTCATACAGTCACTATGCCACTATAGAGAATCCAATCAATATTTGCTATCTTTATCAAACCAATTTTGGACAACATACTCTATTAGCACAAATGTTTCTTAGAGAAGGAAAACTAAAGTTAGCCTTGATGGACATAGCCAAGACCTCACTGAGCATCCTTAAGAAGACATCTGAAGCTGGAGGACGATGGTGGAATTACTTCTTTACCCAACACAGAGATATTTGAGCAACTTGCTCTCATGGGGTATGCAACTGATTCTGATAAACTTACATTTCAAAAAGGTAATTTTTTTACCACAATGGAGGTTTTTCATTCACACAATTCTTACACTGCTTAAGTTCCTAAAAAAGATTCTTTGGAGCAAGTTTAGCAGCTATATAGCTACTGCTATTATTTGCTTGTACAACAAAGACCTTTTAACTTCTCCAAAAAAAATTCATCTTTGATGCTATGGGTTAAAGAATTTGGATAAACCCTCATAAGTTTTTGTGTATCATAGATTTTTCCTAGATTTGTTTAAACAAGCAAGGAAGACTTCTTCAACCCCTCTCAAAAACCTATCCCACTCCTGTAACTTACCAAAAATGTTTTTAGTAACATGAAGCGAGGTTTACAAGGGGGTTATTTGGTGAACGAACATTCCTTTATTTCTTCCAATGATCATGAACTGACTCATCTCCCTCAGAATAAACTCTCCACCATCCTTATCACCTCAAACATACCCGTTAGTGCTCTTAAACCTTCACCAACACCCCATCCCAGAAACTACACCTATGCAAAGGAGCCTGCTCAATGCCATGACTAACTTTGGACATGATGAGGGTAGTGTGTTCTTAATGAATTGATGGATTTGGTTACTCAGTTAACTACTAAAGTTGGAAGCTTAGAGAATGAATTGATGAACACCAAGAAGGTTTATGGTTCTGCTCTTACCAAGCTAGTCAATAGAGTGAAGAAGTTAGAGAAGCAAGTTAAGACAGGCACAACTAGGAGAGGAACAAAGATAGTTTTTTCAGAAGATGAAGCTGTAGAGGAGGATTCTTCCAAACAGGGGAGGAGTTTGATTAATGAATTAGACATGGATGCTGATTTTTCTTTAGTTCCTCCACATGATGCAGAGATTCAGGAAAAGATTAGTGATGATACTAAGGTATTACTAGAAGAGGAAGAGACTACTGAATTAATAGATGAGCCTACTGAGCTTGTAGAAGATCAGGATTAGTTGGTATAAAAAGGGGAGCAAGAGGTTATACTGTGATACTACATTAATATGCTAGTGTACCATTTAGTACTTGATAGTGTTACTCCTAAGTAGAGTATTGTGCTGAAAGTTTTGGTATATATTAGAAGGGGCAAAGAGAAGAAAGATAAAAGGCACAAGGCAATTGTGATTGAAGATGAATCTGATAAAAAGAAGTCCAATAAAAGAAGGGCAAGAAGATTGCTTGGTTATGAAGAAGCCATTAGATTACAATAACATATTGATGAGGAAGAAAGAAAAAGGATTGCAAGAGATGCTGAAATTGCCAAACAATTGCAAGAAGAATATGATAAAATTGGAAAGAAAGAAGCTGTAACTGAAGTTGATATTGTTCATGTCATTGATTGGGTTGATCCTGCTGTTATAAGGTATCATGCTCTTCAAAATAGACCCAAATCTGTAGCTGAAGTAAGAAAAGAATATGATGGTTATACTTGATAGAAATCAGGCTTACAAGATGAAAGATTTCAAAGGAATGAGCTATGATGATATAAGACCAATATTTGAAAAGGTATGGGATCAAATTCATTCATTTGTGCCTATGGATTCTGAAGAAGAAGTTCAAAGACTAAAAAGAGCAGGTCAAGATGTTGAAGGAAAACCTGCTAAAAGACAAAGAACTGAAGAAGTTTCAGAGTCAGTTCAAGAGCAAACAGATGAATTATCCCAAGAACAGCTGAATCAAATGGTAATCATAGTTCCAGATGAAGGAATAAATGTTGAAGCTCTTCAAACCAAATACCCAATAATTGGATGGGAAGTTCACTCTAATGATACTATGCAATTTTGGAAAATCATCAGAGTAGGCAATCACACAGAGGTGTATCAGGTTTTTGAAGACATGCTTAAGAATTTTGACAGGGATGATCTGATCAAATTATGGAGTTTAGTTCAAGAAAGGTACAACTCATCAGGACTTACTGAAGATAAAGAGATAGAATTGTGGGTTGAACTAAAGATGTTATTTGAACCAAATGCAGAAAATCTTTTAGAACTTCAGAAATATATGCATGATCCTTTGAAATGGTAGTTATATGATATGTGTAGTTGCTAGGTCCATCATGTATCCTACAGAGAAGGACAAAGATTATTCATGCTGGTTGAACTGGATTATCCTGCAATAGGGACTTACAACTTTGATGCTAAGTAACAAGCTAAGAGTGGATCAACAGTCAGAGATGGAGATGAGCTTTTTGTCATAGATCTACATGTTATAGCAAAACAAATCCCAGGAGAAAAAGTAAAGTGTTTGTAAGACATCCTCAGCGAATTCATCAGGAAGACAAATAGAGGATTTGATGGTAAATCACAGGTTTAGGGGAGGATTGTTGGGATTTAGAGCTTCTATACTTAGTATTGCTAATAGTTAGTTAGTACTGCCGGTACATTATTAGTACTACCAGTTATAGTTAGTATTGCTAGCTTTGTATTAGTACAGTTAGTATAGAATGTTAGTACTGCTTAAGTGATATGCATGAGATATATTAGGAATAGATATGCATGATCACTTAACGCGTTTTGTAAGCTCATTAGGGTTTTCCTTGGTGTATAAAAGGAACCTACGGACTTTAGTTAGATCAATTCATGTCTTCACAATCATTAATTAGTTAGAAATCTGTAAGCTTTAGATGATTAAGTGTAATCAAAAGTTCTGGTTTTTTTTCCTTTGTTCTTCTTAGCAATATAAGTTAGTTTCCGCATAGCTTATATTGTTCATAGTCATTGTTTCTCTTGTAGTTAGTTTGGATCTATCCAGATTGGCTACCACCCTTAACAGGCTAGAAAGATCTATTAAGTCTGGGATCTACACACCAAAAACACAAAAAATAGAAGAGGCGAGCCTCCTCACATCACACTTATTAGAAATAAAACTAAAAGGATAAGCATGGGTTGCCACCCATGAAGCGCTTATTTTTGTTAACCGAGTCTTGAGCCTGACTCGATCCCCCATACTTGAGCTGGTCAAGGAGGATAAAAATGGAGAAACGGAACCTCCAAGATAGGAATGTCCTCTCCACAGATCATCATCGGGCTTTCAGAAAAATCATAAATGATCTGGAAAGCGTTAAAGCCCCGATGAGATAATAAGTGAGGAGATTTCTCCTTTTTTGAAGTGAGAATTTCAGGATTGAAAAGTTTGTCCTCATTTTCGGATGAAAATGGAAGCAAAGTGTCAAACACTGGATAAATGGTGGGATGGGTGGGTAAAACATTTGGCACATGAACATAATGCTCTTGTTGAAATTATTAGAAATATCAGTCCATCCACTTTTGTTAGTCAAAACTCCTGTTTCGGGCTCCAATATCAAAGTAAACATCATCATCTGAGGTTTTTCACAGAGAGGCGGAGTATGTGGAAAAATCAAAGTGAAATGATTCATACTCAGGAAGGAAAATAGAATCATTGTTAAGTAATTCTTCAAGAAAAAGAACGTCCCCCTCTGAGTCATAGTCGTCATTCTCAATACCCGGTGGTATCGAGTCATCCGGAGCAAGAAATATATCGAATCTCCTTTCATAAGAGGAGTCACTATCCTCGACGGGAATAGGAGATGGGGAAAAGATTCAGATTGTATCATCGGAATCCAGAATCTAGTTCTTCCGGGTGTGAGGTGATGAATTGTCATTCACAATTTTTTCAATTGACGAATATCTTCTTCGGATCAAAATCGGCTTCAACATTTCCTGTGGAATTGATCGATTGGACGCGTGTGTACCGACGAACTCCTCGATAAGAATATTATTGAATTGCTACGATTAAGACAAAGATTGTACGAAGTCCGAAGTATGCATCTAAGTGATCAATTTCTCTTTTCACGGTGGAATTGAAATGATATCATCATTAATCCCTCATTCTAGAAGAAGAATATCATACTTTGGCATGCACACTCAATTTCGTAATCGGGAATAAATCCTCGGACTCACTTGGGGTTAGGTTAAGGTCCTTAACTCTAGGACTTATTTTTTGTTTGATTCGTTTCGGGAATAGTGTTTAAGATACTCTTCCTCAATATGCGAGAGTCCGTAATCGTAAACTCGGGTTGCGATTACAAATGACAGAGGAAGTTTAGAAATAATATCTCATAAAAGGTATAGACATTCCTCGTCTTCGTCTCATCGTCATCTAGTTAATGGGACGGCTTCATTATGAGAACTAACTTTAGCTGACTGCTTTCTGCAACATTATTATCTTTCCTGCTTTTTCGTGACTTTTTTATCTAACTTTTCACAAAGAGCTTGCAAAGCTTGATGAAGTTTCTCTTCAAGAAGCAATTCCGCCATAGGAGTTTGATGAGTGACGGAATATTTTAGGGGTTGATATTAGTCAAAACCGGAAGAATTAAAATTATAGCAAAGTTAAGGATTTTATAATTTTGATTCATCGGTTGACACTGATAACTCTCATGAGGACCCCGCTATTTTTCACAACAAAGATTTGTTGTGAAAATTGGGTGAATTTTGTAGAAAAAGAAAGAAAAGTATCATCAAAGTTTTGATTGTAGCAGTTTCCGGCTCATAGAATATCAATTGTTGACATTGAAAAGTTCATGGGACCCACACAGTGAGTACAACAAGAGATTATTGTGGAAAATTGTGAAGTTTGTGGAAAAATTTATTGTCAAAGTTATAATTGTTAACACGAGTCTGGATTTAGAGATAAAAGGGAATTTGTAGTGGTGGATCATCAATTAGAATCAAAAAGAGTGAGTTTGGGGGTTGTGGAGGATGGTCAGAAAGAAAAAATTCAGAAGATCATCAAAAGACTTCTTGTAATTAGTATTATCAATGTATGCATTTCCAGATTCAAATAAGTCTTATAGAAAAACAAAATTTGTCCGTTTATAAATTTATTCTACACCGCTCCACACGTACACGGTAGTCAAAATGGCCGATCATTACTCTTAGACCTTTACAGATACAACAATAGACAAAGTGATTGTACGCATAAGATTAAACAATAGAGAGGGGTAAGAGAAAGAATTAAACGGATAAAAGGGTATGGAGAATATTTTTTGGTTCCGATAGTTAAAAGTTCACGGTAGCTCTCTAGAAAAACGCACAAAGAAGCGAATGATTGCGAGGTAAGCGCAAGCATATTAGAAACTTCTATTTTCTGGTCGATGTTATTAGGCCAACCTCTTATACCTTCTTTTATAGTTTGTATTTTATAGAAGGTGAGCCGCTTTTAACGTATTGACGACACGGATATTTTGTTTGAGTTATTTCATTTTTTAGTATTTTGATTTACTTGATAATAGAGAAAATTACCATAAATTGAGAAAATAAATATTTTTGTATTTTCCATATTTTTTAATACGAAGAAATTTTCTCACAATTGTAAGCGATAAGACTTCACGTGGATTGGTCTTCTAACACTATTCTATCAAACGTAACACGATAATCGGTACACCACCTCCCCTTAGGCAAGCAGCGCCAAAAAAACGTGATAAAAGTTTAATTAGCCTATTATATATATATATATATTTATATTTAATAATATAATTTATATATTTTATTAATATTAATCCCGTATATCAAATCGTAAGAGAGAAAGTGAAAGGTTTTTAGGAAATTACTTTTAACAAAAGGTATAATTCAAAACCTCCGGCGTCGTGGTCCCAGCGAGGCTGTGAATTAAGAATGTGATTAAAGTTTGTGATCTGGTGACTTTGAATGGACAATATTTTGATTTGGAGTTATTTTACTAAATATAATGCAAAAAAACAAATAAAGGCAAGCAACAATTAAAGCAAACACGGTTATTTCATTTTTTTAGTATTTTGATTACTTGATAATAGAAAATTACAAAAATTGAGAAAATAAAATATTTTTGTATTTTCATATTTTTATAATACGAAGAAAATATTCACAATTGAAAGCGTGATTTAAACACTTTAACGAGAAATGGTTTTCAAACACGAATCTTCAACGTAAACACGATAATCGCACACACCTCACCCGGTGCGGCGCCATAAAATTCGATAATAGTGAATAGCCTATATATATATATTATATATATAGATATATTTAATCCCAAATATCATATAGTAAGAGATCGATGAAAAGTAAAAGGTTTTTAGGAAAATTACTTTTAACCAAAAGTCAAAATTCAAAACTCCGTGGGTCGTTCATGTGGTCCCAGCGAGGCGGTGAATTAAGAATCGTGGTTTAAGTTTGTGATCGCGTGATTTGAATGATAAAAATTTTGATTTGGGATTCTATTTCTACTTAAATAATGCAAAAAAAACAGAATAAAGGCTAGCATCAATTAAGCAAACCACGAATTAAAGCCAACGGTAAAACGTTAACGGAAATCTAAAAACGTGCCTTTTATACCTAAATATAATATGTACCCATATACAATGCGGAATGTATTTTTTGAGTAGTCCTATAATGTTTAAAAATATTTTTTAGAAAATAGAATTTTATTTTTTAACAATTATTTATTTATTATGAATTAAAAACATGTTTTTAATTCTAAAAATATTTTAAAAAATGTTTTTAAAAACTCTTTTTAAAATAATTTATAAAAATCTAAAAAAAATAGAAAAGGAAAAAGTACCTATTGAAACAGTTAAAACTTAGAAAAAATAAAAAGGACCAACCAGCTTATCTCAATAAGCTGTAAATAAGCCCAAAAGGGTTGATGGCTTATAAGGGAAAAACTCCCTTAAATACCAACTGGCCCAAGGATCTAACGAAAAAGACCCAAGGGCGCATATGGTAGTGTGTGGAAGTGTTAAGGTGTTGGCTATAAGAAGGGGGAGGTCACAGGTTTGACCCTTGTGGCTTCCCTTTTTGCAAAAAAACCCTTTTTTTGCTTTTAAAACAGCTAAAATATAAGCAAAATAACAAACTTTAAAAAATGAGCTTTTTACAAAACCTAAGAATAAGCTAGGAATAAGCTAGAAATAAGCAATCAAAAGATGACAGTTTTGGTTTTTCAAGTTTTGACAATACTAGCTAAAACTAGTTGGCTTTTAGACTTAATAAGCTAATATAAAACAACATAAGCTGAAACAGACTTAAACCTAACTCTAATAAGCACAAAGGATTGAAAGTAAGCAAACAAAACAGGCTAAAAAGTACTTAAAAAGCAATAAGACAGCAGACATAAAAACAGGCTAAAAGAGATTTAGACAAACTTTAAGCTAAGAATAAGATCAAATAAGCACATGAAATAAGCTATAAAGTAAAAACAGATTAAGTTTGACATCTAAAGAACACATGAAAACAAAAATTAAGAAAATTGGTTTAGTAAATAAGCTAGAAAAAGACTTTGAAAACTGACAGACTAACTAATGTTTTTGGATTCTAAAAGACAATTAAGCAAAGTGCAGGCCTACTAATAAGCTAGCAAATGAAATCTAAAGTCCAAAATAAGCTCAAACAGATTAAGAAGGTATCCCAATAAGCATGTGCAAGCAAATTCAGAACCTAAAACAACCTAATGCTAGCTTAAAATTAAGATAAAAAACAAGCTTAACTGAATACTAAGAAGACAGGACAGACTTTATCCAAACCACAAGTGAAAATTGCAGGTCTTAAACTCTATCAATCTTATGCATAATTAACCTTATTAGAACTAAATTTATACCTTAAAAGCAACTTGAAAGCAAAATATAAAAATAAGCAGTTTGAAAAGCAAGAACTCACAGATTCTAAAATTTAGATAGATTAACCCTTAAAACTAAATATGACTTGAAAAATCTTTATGAAAACTGACTTTAAGGCTTATTCAAAGCTTTTCAAAGTCGGCCTTAAGACCTGAATGGACACAAGCAGTTTTAACTATTGTTATAATTGCTTGTGCCAAACACCCCTTTAGAAAACTAAAATGCATTTTAAGCTTATAACAACCTGATTTAAGCAAAGATTTATGAAAGTAGATGATAAACTAAGCTTATTAATGACTTATAGACCATAACAACTCAAAAATAAGCATAAGAATAAGCAAATTCAAATAAGCAGTTTAAAAGCATTATAAAAGGCAGATTTATATAAGAAGCAAACTCAATGACTAATAAGCTTAACATAAACATAAAAAGCATTTATAAAGATAAACTAAGCAACATTAAGCAGAAAGAAGCAAGTAATAAGCAGTAAATAAGCAGATCATGAAAATAAGCTAAAAAGTAAAATTGAGAACTTACAATTCCCTTTGCACAAAACAAGGGTAATAAGCTTTTGAAAAGCTAGATCTACAAGCTCCAGCTTGTTTTAAACAAGCTGGTATGAGTCCAATAAGCCCTTCCCTTTTTGGCTTATCTTCCACAATAGCTTTTGGATGATTTTGAGTAAAAATGACTTAAACTATATAAACTATGAAGAAGTTTATATAGCTTAAGTTAAACAGTTAAAATAAAGAGAACTAGAGCTTATATGAGCTTAACAACATTTTTAAAACATAAACTTCATTAACTTGAAAATAGAATTTAACATAAAAACATAAATTTCATTAAACTTAAAAACTGAGTACAAGGCTTTAAAAGAAAGTACAATACGCTAAAAAGTACAATAAACTTAAATAGAAGACTTTGTAAAAACTTAGAAAAAAACTACATAAAAAACTCCCTAAAAATGTGACAATGGTCCTCACTTTATAGCCGGCTTGAGAAGCATCTAGGTTGTGGTCTTGTGCTTCTTTTGTGAGATGAAAAGGAGTGCTCTCCAAGCAATTTAATCTCAGCCCTTGATTTCCCATGTGTGCTTCTTTGTGATTAATCATAACCCTTGATTCTTTGTCCTTATCCATCAGCCAATGGGTCTGCATGGGATTGCCATGGCAGACTTGTCTTCATCTAGGGGTGGGTTTTAAGTAGGGTGTGAGTGGTTTTGTCGGGTTGCAGGGTAAAATAAAGGGGGAGGGTGAATAGTAACATTTGGGCTTTGGCTGGTTTTTGTGGTTTTGTTTATAACTGTTTGATTTGGCTTAACGAGTGTTAGGGGTTGGGGACTAACGGTGTAAAGGTTAAGGATTAATGGTGTAATGGATTAGGAACTAACTGTGTTAGTCCCCAAGGACTAACAGTGTAAATGTTTTAAACTCGATTAGGTTAAGTGTCGGCTAATGGGCTTTTGATCTTGGGCCGGTTTAGGATGGTTGTGGATTTGGACTTTTGATATAATAGATAAGCTTAATGGGTTTTCTCGGCCCATTAACTTAGGTACGGGTTGGCCCATTTAAGATGCACATGTCGTTGGCTTCAATTTTTCATGCTCATTCCATTCCATTGCTCGGTTTGTCGGTTTTGGCTTCATTTTTGTCCTTTAGTAAATATCCGTTACATGCACAACACAAATAGCAAAACACACATATAGAGTTTAAGTAAAAGCTTATAGAGTTTAAGTAAAACAGCTAAAAATATAAGAGAACTAAGCTTATTAAAGTTTATCAAACCTTTTCAAAACATGAATTTCATTATCACAAACACAGAATTTTAACATAAAAACTTATAATTTCATTAAAATATTAAAACTGAGTACAAGGCTTTTTAAAGGAAATACAATAAGCTAAAACAAACTAATATAAGCTGAAAGTTACAATAAAAGATAGAACACTAGCTTTTGCCCTAATGGCCACTATTTATAGATGAAAGAGAAGCCTCTAGGTCTTAAATGTGTGTTTCTTCTGTGAGGAGAATGATAGAGTGTTTTCCAAGCCTTAAATCATAGCCCTTGAATTCATTTTGTGTTTCTTTAATCTCAATCTCAGCCCTTGATTCTTTCTTGTCCAATCAACCACCTTAGGATTGCCAAGGTGCCTCGTCTTCTTGCTGGGGGTAGGACTTTAAAGTGGGGTTGAGTGGGTTTGTCTGGTTGCAGAGAAAAAGAGGGAAAGAGACGAGTGAATAGTGACAAGGGGGTTGGCAGGAAAGTGGTTTCAGTGTTTGATTTGTAACGGGAGTTAGGGGAAAGGGACCAATGGTGTAAAGGGTGTAAGGATCAGGGACTAACTGTGTTAGTCCTTAAGGACTAACGGTGAAAAGGTTGTAAGATAAATGGGCTAACAGGGTTATGGGCTGTTAAAGTGGTTTGGGCTTTTTAATTTGGTTTGGGCCAGATTTTATTAATTGGATTTTGGGCTTTATAAAGATTTTTGATTTAATAGAAAAGCTTAATGGGCTTACTCGGCCCATTAACTTGGGTAGGGGTTGGCCCATTTACGATGTACACGTCTTTGGCTTCGACTTTTTACGCTATTTCTATTCACGTGCCTGGTTTTGTCGGTTTTGGCTTCATTTTTTGTCCTTTAGTGAATATCCGTTACCTGCACATCATAAATAGCAAAACACACATATATTTGGCATTTTATGTCCGTTTTTGATCATTTAGGCTTGTTTTTATAGGTAAAAGGTATGTGTAATTAAGCACATAATAAAATCTCTCATACTAAACTATTGTCGTGTCCCCACGCAATGCTACAAGTAAACACTTTAGAAAACTAAGAGTCTTAATTCCCCACGACTAATTACCTCGAAAAGTAGTTAAGTGTTCATCATAAGGAATTAAGAACTCAATAGCTTTGAAAAGCCCCGTTTTGACCGTTTTACAATCTAAACTAATTACCACACATTGTTTTTTTTTTCCTCTTTCTTTTTCTTTATATACTTTTCTTTTTTTAAGCAACTAACTAGAATATTTGGACCTTCGTTATTTTCATAACCTTTAGGGTCATAGAACAAGAAGCACTTCAATCCTAAAATGCCCAAAAGGATAAATTCATCGTCCCCGATTTTTCACTTGTCCCAAACCAAACTTACAAATGAAATCATCATTAAATATAAGTTCAAATGCTAACACTACTCATACTTGTAACTTGTGAACTTTTCACTCCCGACAATAATATATATTAGGTGAATTTTGGAGTTTTGCGACACGCACAACATGGTGGCATACTTAGAGAAACCAGAGGGAAGTGCAGAGTTTCATCAGATCATTGATTTCCTAACTGCTATTCACTATGCTCTTACAAAGAATCCAACAATATATGCTTCATTCGTCAAACAATTTTGGACAACAGCTACTACTAGCACAAATGTTACTGGAGAAATAGAACTAACTGCTAGCATAGATGGACAAGCCAAGACCATCATTGAAGCATCTTTAAGAAGACATCTAAAGTTGGAGGACAATGGTGGAATTACTTCTTTACCCAACACACAGATATTTGATCAACTTGCTCTCATGGGGTATGCAAACTGATTCTGATAAGCTTAACAATTTCCAAAAAGGTAATTTTTCACCAAACAGTGGAGGTTTTACATTCAGACAATCCTCCACTCTTAAAGAGCCCTAAAAAGACCTTCTTTGGGAGCAATTTAGCATGCAAGAGCGAGGCGTGGCGAGGGCGCGAGGGGTGGGCTGGGGGGGGGCGTGAGGGGCAGCAGAGCGCGGGGGGAGAGATGCCGCGCGCGCGACGCAGAACATTAAAAAGCTTCTCAAATTCCTCTTGATGCAATGGTAAAGAATTTAGATAACCCTCATAAGTTTTTAATGTATCCTAGATTTATCCAAATTTGTTTAAACAAGCAAAGGAGACTTCTTCAACCCCACACAAGAACCTATCCCACTCCTGTACTTACACAGAAAGTTTTTAATAACATGAAGCGAGTTACAAGGGGTTATTCTGGTGAAGACATTCCTTTATTTCCTTTCCCATGATCACTGCACCTAAAACATCTCCCTCAAGAATCACATTCTCAACCATGCTATCACCGCAACATACACCACAGCTCCTCAACTTCACTACTACCCTTCATAGAAACTACACCCACTGCAGAGGAGCCTGCTCTAATGCCCCATGAATCACCTCTCCAAAGTGTTCACTCACTTGGACATGACGAGGGTAGTGTGTCACTTAATGAATTGATGGCTTTGGTTACTCAGTTAACTTATAAAGTTGGAAGCTTAGAGAATGAATTGACGAACACTAAGAAGGTTTATGGTTCTGCTAATTACCAAGCTAATCAAAAGAGTAAAGAAGTTGGAGAAGCAAGTCAAGACAGGCAAAGCTAGGAGAAGAAAAAAGATAGTTCTTTCAGAAGATGAAGCTGTAGAGGAGGATTCTTCCAAACAGGGGAGGAGTTTGATTGAAGAATTAGACATGGATGCTGATTTTTCTTTAGTTCCTCCACATGATGCAGAGATTCAGGAAAAGATTAGTGATGATACTGAGGTATTGCTAGAAGAGGAAGTAAGTCTACTGAATTAATAGAAGAACCTACTGAGCTTGTGGAAGATCAAGGAAGTGGTGAAAACGGGAACAAGAGGTTACTACTGCTGATACTGCACTTAATACTGCCAGTATACCATTTAGTACTGCTAGTGCAACTCCTGAGGTTAGTACTGCTAACGAACAGATTGGTCCGATATAAGGATGTAAAGAAGAAGAAAGATAAAGGCAAGGCAATTGTGATTGAAGATGAATCTGTTCAAAAGAAGTCCAAGAAGCAAGTGCAAGAAGAAAGGCTTGGTTATGAAGAAGCCATTAGATTACAAGAACAAATTGATGAGGAAGAAAAGAAAAAAGGATTGCAAGAGATGGCTAAAATTGCCAAACAACTGTAACAAAAAACAAGAAGAATATGATAAAGCTGGAAAGAAAGAAACTGTAACTAAAGTTTATATTGCTCATGTCATTGATTGGAATGATCCTTCTGTTATAAGGTATCATGCTCTTCAAAATAGACAAATATCTATAGCTGAAGTAAGAAAGAATATGATGGTATACTTGAAGAATCAGGGAGGCTACAAGATGAAAGATTTCAAAGGAATGAGCTATGATGATATAAGACTAATATTTGAAAAAGTATGGGATCAAATTCATTCATTTGTGCCTATGGATTCTGAAGAAGAAGTTCAAAGACTAAAAAGGGCAGGTCAAGATGTTGAAGCAAAACCTGCTAAAAGATAAAGAACTAAAGAAGTTTCAGAGTCAGTTCAAGAGCAAACAGATGAAGAACCAAAAACAGATGAATTATCCCAAGAACAGCTGAATCAAATGGTAATCATAGTTCCAGATAAAGGAATAAATGTTGAAGCTCTTCAAACCAAATACCCAATAATTGGATGGGAAGTTCACTCTGAAGACACTATGTAATTTTGGACAATCAATCAAGTAGCAATTACAGAAGGTATATAGGTTTTTGAAGACATGCTGAAGAATTTTGACAAGGGATGACTGGTTTAAAATTATGGAGCTTAGTTCAAGAAAGGTACAACTCATCAGGACTTACTAAAGATAAAGAGATAGAATTATGGGTTGAACTGAAGATGTTGTTTGAACCAAATGCATAAAATCTTTTAGAGCTTCAGAAATATATGTATGATCCTTTGAAATGGTGGTTATATGATATGTGTGCAGTTCATCATGTATCTACAAAGAAAGGACAAGAAATATTCATGCTGGTTGAAAAGGATTATCCACTGACAAAGGGACTTGCAACTTTGATGCTAAGTAACAAGCTAAGAGTGGATCAACAGTCAGAGATGGCAGATGAGCTTTTGACAAAGATCTACAATATAGCAAACAAACCAAGGAAGTAAAGTGTTTGGAAGCATCCTCAGCAGAGTACATCAGAAAGAAACTGAGATTTAATGGTAAAATCCAAGTTTAGGGAGGATTGTTAGGATTTAAGAGCTTCTACACTTTATTACTGCTCTAATAGTTAGTTAGTACTAATGCCAGTACATTGTTAGATACTGCTAGTTATAGTTAGTACGCTAGCTTTGTATTAGTACTGTTAATTACAGAATGTTTAGTAATTGCTTAAAGGTGATATCCAAAAAATGAGATCTTTAGGAAAGATATGCAAGATCACGTTAACGCATTTTTGTAAGCCATTATGGTTTTCCTAAGTGTATAAAAGGAACCCTATGGTACTAGTTAGACAGAGAGGTTTTCACAAATATTCATAGTTAGTAATTTGTAACCTGGCAGATTAATAGTAATCAAAGTTCTATTTTATTTATTGTTCTTCTTAGCAATATAAGTTAGTTTCCTCATAACTTATAATTGTTCATAAGTCTTGTTCTCTTGTAGTTAGTTTGGATCTATCCAGATTGGCTACCACCCTTAACAGGCTAGAAAGATCTATTCAGACTGGGATCTACAATGTCGTTAACGAATAAACATCGTCTAGTTCAACTTGTCATGATAACATTTTATTCTCGGCTTAATCCAAAAACTCTACCATAGCCCAATTAACCAAAAGATTCGGCCTGGTATTAAATCTGGTCCAAACAATATATTCATAACAACCCAAATCCAATATTAGTATTGTTGGCCCAACATCATTTACTTGGCAGCCCATAATCCCTCACAATAACACTCTCGGCCCATTGTAATCTCATAGTATTCAGCCCATGTCCACTTATGCTTCATCCGACCCACAAGAGAATAAACAAACAAACCGATCCAGTGCATACATGCAGGATATATATCCCTAATTTATTTCCATTTGACTAAACCTAATCTTATTATTAATCGCCTCCATCGTTTATTCTCTCCTAAAACAAAAAAAGAAGATCAACATCTGTGCAGTCATCTCCTATCCTCCATCTCATGATGAAACCCCATATTTACTCCAATCATTTAGCACATAAAATGAAACACGAACCACAATCATCCACTAATTGTAAGGCTTTATTGTTTCAAAGCATCAATCATCTACTGGTATACTTGAAACCCGCGAAGAACAGAAGTAATTAAGGCTTCAAGATCTTGTTAAACAAGGTCTAAGGTAGGTTCGATTTTCTTGTTTGTCTTGTGTTCCAATGAATCATAGAAAGATTATAACTTATTTGTTATAAATCTTTCTATTAATTCAAAAATTGATGAGGGTTTTTTGGCCTTTATAAATTGATGATGATTTTTGTTCAAACAATTAAGATCTTTAAGATCTCCTTGAACTAGAAGATAGAACAATCAGGAGATCATTATTCGTTTGATAATTTCATTACAGTCCTTATTGGAGATGGGATATTGTGAATGAAGTGTAACGATAGGAATTAGGCTTAGTGGTATCTTGTTGTTGGCTGTTGTGGACATTATGATGAAGGGTAATTTAGGATTAGTTTGGATTTGTAATTGTGGATGTAATTGATGCTGTTGGAGTGTGTTGTTGTTGATGATATAAGTTAATCCGAGTCTTTTGTGTTTCTGATTCATCTTTTGTTGATTTTGACCTTTGACTTGGCGAGTTTGACCGGGTCAAATCGGTAAATACCGAGTTGACTCCGTTTGGGTTGTGGTTCCACCAAGCCGCCATTAGTAACCCAAACCGCCACGGCACTAAACCAAACCGCCATGGTGGTGGTTTAACCAAACCGCCACCACCAAACAGCCATAGCCAAACTGCCTTCACCATCCAAAACCGCCACACATTCAAACCACACCAAACCGCTATCAACAAAAAATTTGGGCAGTGGTTTGTTTCTATTAACCATGAGTGAATAGTCTTCATAAACCTGTATGACAAAACGATGTGGGCAAACCGCCACTGTGGCCAAACCACCACGGTGGACAAACCGCCATCAAGTACAATATGTTTGTACTTGCCCCAAAATTCTGGATCTAGGTTTTTTTCTTTTTGGTCAAACTGCTACCAAGAAACCCAGATTTGTTTATACAATATACTTGTCTTTTAATCATAAAAAAACAGATTTGATCTAGTAATGAAAAAATAGAAACATATAACATATGATAATCATTTTCATGACATAGTTACAAAAAAACTAATATTAGCAGTATACGAATGAACAGTAACTGAGACCAATGAATGAACAGTAAATGAACAGTAATTGAGACAACAAACACATGATACAATACACCCTTACAGCTCTGATGCCAATTGTTAATAATAAGATACACTAACAAGAGACATGATCCAGAGGTCGGGGAGGATAAAATAAATGCTTAGCCATATTATTAGAGAGAAAAAGTAGAGAGAAGATGTGTATGTCTAGAGAGAGAAACAAGAACACACACACTTTGCAAAATGAATCCTCACCCCTACATGGAAGTATGGAGGGGTTATTTATAGTCCAAACACAACTAAACTATCCTAAATAGTCTAATTTAGTCCCTACGTGTTTGACTATTAATGAACTAATGTAATTTCGTGTAAGTCAACATATTTTAAGGCTAACAATAAGTAGCAGCCTTTGTCTTTGTCACAGAAGTTGAGTATCGTCTGCTTAAATCTCCATCCTTCAGATATTCCAGATAGTTATTAATAAAGTAATCCTGAGGGATAATTTGGCGTCCTCGATGATCTTGAATTAACGGAAGAGGCTTTCTGAGAATCGCATGGATGCGGTTTTGTTTTTAGGGTTAATGTCCAAGTCCAGACGTTCAGTGGTAGCCATTGAAAATTTCCTTCACTATATACTCTAACTCCGTAATACTCTTGCACGTCCCTTTGAGCAATTTGAATGCCGGTCCAATCAGAATTTCTTGTGTCAGATTTAGAATTTTAAGCCGATTCATGACAAATGTAGAGAAATCAAATGAAGTATCATTTAGCTCATCAAATGAAGTAGGAGGTTCTTCAGCACGCGCAACTTGACTTATCTAGATTTGAGGAGGTCGAAAGTCAACATGTTGTCTCTTACTCCAATCAAGATCAGGAGTTGGAGGTCGCTCGGGTTTCTTGAACCAGTCAGATTTGGTAACCTCCTTGTCAGCGGGTTGGTCATCATTGTTTCACATGACAAACTCTTGATCTTGTTGCATGGCTGAGGCTTCAACATTATGACTTGGCTCCTCTACATGGGCAGACTTGCCGGAAGACTTATGTTGAGATTGGGAGGCGTCTTTATAGGTGCTTGAAGACTTCTTTTCCTTTGACCTTGAATCTCTAGAGGACTCAACATCTTTACTCGATTTCCTTCTTTTTGTCCCTCTGTCTGATCCAACAAAGGGATCTCGATCTTTGTCTCTTTCATCTCGACTCCTCTTCAATGAAAAGACTTCACCATATGACTCAAAGATATCTTTGTCAGTGTTATAAGATTTGACCAATGCATCGTAGAGCTCTCTTTTATTTCATTATAATCAGCTATATCAAATGATTTGTTCGTCTCCATCTTGTCTATGAGGATCTTTGTGAGTTAAAACTCGGAGAGTGTTGCAGCTGCCTCATACGAAGACTATGGTTGAGATGAAGACCTTGTCAAGACAACAACTTCTAGAGACTCAATGACATTTTTTTTCAATAACGAGAGTTACAACATCTGAGATCGCTTGAGGAAGAATCTGAGGTAGTTGAGTATTGACTTCCTTTTTGATAATTGTCCTCATCGTTGAGTCAACGAGTTCTATATACTCCATTTTCTCAGCTTGAGCTTCTTCTCTACAGTTAAAATTATGTGCTTGAATGGCCTTGTTGATGGCGTCTCCAAGTTTGTTATCTATGTAGCAATTCATAATAGTAGAAATGGAGGAGAGAGCTTTAGCATACTGGTCAACTTGCTTCATCTCTAATAGATCTTTCTACAAATTGAAGACTCTTTCATTGAATTTGAATACAGAAATGAAATCTGGAAGTGCAAGAAGTGATGTTTTAGTCTCTGAAGCCGTTGGTGTCAGAGCTGGTGTTGCTTGTTGCGATAGAGGATTGAAGAAAGGAGGTGGTGGAGGAATAGTTGTAGTAAAACTTGATGTGATTTCAGGAATTGTTGTTGCATGATGAGCTGTTGTAACACCCTCAAATCGGGTCGCATCGGAATAATATGCCCGGGAGTGTTACTTCATAGTTCAATAGCACAAGATATATATGAGAACGACCTAAAAAAAGAGTCGTAAAACTGATACATTGGATTTAAACAAATTGTTTGTTACAAAAGCCCATAGCTTCACTTGTTCATTGTTCAAAAGGTAAAGATTCTAGCACATAACAAATATTTTCCCAAAATGTAATGCGACCAAATATTTAATGCACATGACTTCCAAAATATATCCACCAATGTATCCCTTGTCTTGTACCTCATTGACCTCCTGAGAAAACATGCTTTAAAACGTCAACATAATGTTGGTGAATTCATAGGTTTGTAAAATGTATAATGTAGTGCCACAAGATTTCCCAAGTGTATGATAATGCAACAAATGCAAACATCACAAAAATATAATTACGTTTCCCTAAGCTCATGACACTGAAGCTCGACATGTATGAATTGCAAAATAAATTGCCAACATTTCCCTTGATGATGTTCTAACCCGCAACATCCTAAATCCGACATGGTATACGTCCGTTGTCCGGCAAACCGGCACAGTGAGCGCTACTCACCCGAACGGGGATGTCAATCATAAATAGATCTATTTATAAACATTCGCGCTTACTCAGTAACTGATAGTTCATGATAAATGGCACAGTGGGTTATCGCTACTTAGGCAAACACGTAATCATAATGTAAAATTGTATACTTGTGTCCAATTGTAAAATAAAGCATGTTTCTCACCTCAAAAGTTGTAAATCATTGTAATCGTAAAAAAACATGGGGCTTTGAACTCACCGTGAGTGAATGAATCAACAATGGAATCACATAATGAAAAATGGCGACACACACACCAACACGTAAAAACGTCCGAAAGCAAACCTAATTAATATAAGTTAATCGCATTAGGGCATGTATCTCGAACATATACAAGTAACTCCTGAATTCGTTGGGCATGCTTACAGGCAAAGTCTAACTCTTTATCTAAAGGATGTTCTGCTTTAGCTTGTTTGACTATTGAATATCAGCTGGTTCTTGAGTGTACTTAAGGTAATCTATGTGAGCATCCCTATTTTGCAATAACCTAGGAGCCAAAGGTTCTAAGCCTAGCTTAAACATTCCTGGAACAATAGTGTTGGCAGATGGTATTTGTGCAGCAATATCAACAATTTATTTTCCTTTTTTTTCGTAAATCATTTTTCAATGTCGTTACTACAAAAACCTTATCTTGAATTTGAGATTTTAATTCCTCATTCTCTGCAGATTTTAAGTTCAGTTTATCAATTAAAGAGTCACTCTATTCTTTAGTACGAACACGTGTCTTTTTGATTGAGTCAAACTGCTCTTTAAAAACCTGTTTAACGTGATTAATTTCATTACAAAGACGCTCGTTTTTTTAAAGCAATTTTGCCACACTATTCTCCAGTTCCACATTTTTGGTCTCTATTTCACAATAATCATAATTGACATTCTCTTCCTTGGACTTTTCTCTCATTGATTTTATAATATCCTTCAACTTACAAATGGTAGTATCTTTTTCTTGAAGTTGTGCTTTCAAATCATTATTTTCAAAAAATTCTAGAATTTCGAGAGCATTTTGATTATCACAAGGTTCATCTTTTTGAAAAATTATTTGGTTAAGTTGTATTGACGACTCAAGAGAAATACAATGTCTTTCAAGTTGTGAGTATCTTTTCAAAAGATCATCAAACGCATTTTGTGATTTCAAAAGCTCGGCCTCAAGATTACAAGATTCCTTTCTCTTTCCATCCATATTCACAGATTCACCAAGCAAAGACATAGAATTTATCACAGTTAAAAGAACATTTTGAGACATGATTTGTTGTAAGAGTCAATCATTTTCCAAAAATAATTCTTTCTTAGCAATTTTCAAACATTGTTTGTCAATTGAAAATTGTTGAACAGCAGCGTCCATTTGGTTAAAAACTGTATGTACTTCTATTATTTCATTTAGAAGATCTCTATCAAACACATTGAAGATGTATCTTAAAGATTTTAGAAATGGAAAAATTTCATTGTTAAAAACAGCTTTTGTATGTTCAAACCCCCATTTACCATTTGTACGAGCATTAGGTGTTGTCATCTTCTTCACCACAGAGTCAAACTGGGCGAGGTGGAATTTAAGCTTTTTAAGGCTTGCATTCACCAAACTCACCTTAGGTAGTTCACTGAGAACTTCCACTTTGACAGGTGGTAGATTAGAAGATTCAATGGTAGGATTGGATATACGAAACCAAAAAGCTTGTTCAACATCCATTCTTGTTGTGGAGTAAAACATTTCCCAAAATCTTTAGAAAGTCTATTTAATTTTTCATAATCAATAGATTTATGAGAAATGTTTTTATTAATAACCTCTGGATCTTTTGCTTTTTCAGACATTTTTTATCGACTCTTTTCTTCCAAAATCAATGTTTCCTCATCATCAATCACAGGCACAACAACATGTTTATCAGAAATAACAAAACCATCATACAAGGTTGGTTTAATCCGCTAAGCTTTCTTAAGGTGAAACGGATTTTGATAACCTAGAGCTTGTTTGTGTATTTATCATAGAAGGCTTGTGGCTTAGTTAACATGTGCACTGTTTGAGCAGATTGACCCACTTTAAAAAGAATATTATCAAGTTCCTTTATCTTCTTTTCCAAATCAATTTTGTTTTCCATATATTTATCTTCTTTTTCTTTGGATTCACTTTTGAAAACAGTGAATGTTTGCAATAAACATTCCTTTTCTTTGATTTGTTTAGAAATATTTTGCTCAAGTTGTTCTTTTAGTGCAAGTTTCTCCTTAATCATATCATCCATTTTAGAATCAATTATTTTTTCACGACTACTTAAATCAATATTACGACGTTGTTCAAACGTTTTGACTCGTTCTTGTATCTCTTTAGCTCAGCGGTTACTGATTCATTATTCTGTTCCTTATTAGCCTTTTTCTTAATTATTTACATGATTAATCATTTGTTCTGACATTTTTTCTATCACAGATAAAATCATTGAATCTTGTTGTGCCTGCAAATGAGTATCTTAAACATTTGCCTATTGGGTTTATTGCAAATATTAAGAATACAGAATGGTATTGCTATCATTATGTATCTCATTATCTGTAAAATCCACAGCTGGTATTTGTTCAAAATCATGCATTGCCTGCACATCTTGATTTTCCATATCATTAAGATAGGTTTCAGAATGAGGTACCTCTAAGATAATGTCAGAACCATAGTTGGAAATGTTGGCCATAAGAACTGTAACATTTCGCATTTTTAGGTCATTTTACGACACCTATTGTTTTCATATATTATTTTAGTCTTACACGCATTTACTTTTAAATTGATACGTTTAAGTTAAAACGCGTAGGCCAGAAATAATCATTCAACATAAACGGTCACCAAACAAATTAAGGTTTACGTCAAACAAGTGTTAGATAATTATTTGGAGGAAAATTATTGACTTTGTGTGTTTTATTTTTATTGGTCACGTAAAAGGGTTTACATTACGCAATAAAATACATTTGGGCATACCCGGAATACCTAAACTTATCTAGACTCAAACCAATACCCACTTTTATTCTCTAAACACAAAAATTATACAATTTTTGTGTCATTAAGCCTATAGGGGCCAGTTATGATTAAACATAACACAAAAATAAGGCAAACATTATATACTTTTAGT
>BQNB010024359.1:1857-60806 GCA_026074375.1 Tanacetum coccineum
TGTCACGCCCTCGGACACGTATTCCGTCCAGGCCCCGTTTGGGGGTGTGACACTACCGATCAAGCTCGAGCACAAAGCCTATTAGTTCTCATAGTCATTGCTAGATTGGACCATGCTGGAGGCAAAGATCTAAGAAACTTATGATTTGCATCCTCAGTTGATACTTCAGCACCATGAGCTTCCAATTGAGAAAGTAACTGTTGAAATTTGTCATATCCCTTTTCTAGCCCTTCTAAATTGGATATTTTAAATGCTTCAAACTGTTGTTTGAAAACAGCCTTCTGCATTTTCTTTGAATTTGCATTACCACCAAACCTAGTTCTGATGGCTTCCCATATCTCTTTTGCATCATCCATTCCATGAAATCTTCTCATATGTTCTTTGGGAATGGCCATCAGCAATATATTCTTAGCCTTCCTTTCCTTTTCAATAGCTTGAATTTCTGCAGCAGTTACTGGTGAAAGTACTCGAACAATACCATCCTTTCCAGTTGAAATTCTCTTCTTGGAGTTTCCATTATGAATTACCTTCCATAATTCATTGTCAATGTACTCAAGGTAATGCTCCATCTCCATAGCCCATATATCATACTCCTCCTTCTTCAGAATTAGGAGTTTGATATTTGAGATAGCAGTTGTTTGATGTTAGCCTCAAAATATATTGAGTCGAACAATGGAAGTTCGTTCATTATATTAGGTCTCGGTCACTTAATTAATTATACGTTGTAATAGGCTACACGGGTAAACGGGCTCTTAAATGTAATCTAACCGGTCACGTGTATCGGGCGAAAGCCCAAGTAATCCCGAGCCCGGCCCGTAGAAATACCAAGGCATGAAAGCCTCTTGGTATTAAGTATAAATACCCCTCTCCAAGTATGGAGAGGGGGTTGGTTCTTGTTAATTCTCATTTGTAATTTTGCAAGTAATCTTCCATCTTTTTCTTCTCTCTACCTTTCTCTCTCTAACTTCTCTCTAAACTTCTTCCATATTTTCTCATCTTAATTTCTTGTGTTTCAATATGAAGTGAAAGTGATTATAAGGTAACCTACATTTGGTATCATTCGCCACGGGTGGGTTTAGTTTTTGTTAGTTTTAGTGGTTGTTTCGTGTTCGTTTTTGTTTGTTTGTTTCGTGTTTTGTTTTTTTTGTAAGCAAAGTGGTTCGATTTAGTGGTTGTAATTTTTCTTGTAATCGTGGTTATTTCGTGCGTGGCTAAGAAATCGCAAGGACGAAAAGATCGTGTTGTTAGTGCCTCAATCGAACGAGGGTCTTTCAGTTTTGGATCGAACTAGATCCGACTTCAAGGACCGAACGAGCACCATCTTTGTTTGATCGAACGAGTGTCTTTACTTCAAACGATCGAACGAGTGGAGTGTTTGGTTCGAACAAGCACAATCGAACAAGAGACCATCGAACAAGCTCATTCGAACTAGCACCATCGAACGAGCGACTTCAACAAGGACTATCGAACGAGCGGATTTAGCATCGATCGAACGAGTGGTTTTTCTGTTTTGATCGAACGAGTGGTTTTTTTGTTTGATCGAACGAGTGACATACTTAACGATCGAACGAGCAACGATCGAACGAGCGTGATCGAACGAGCGTGATCGAACGAGCGTATTTTGCATGCTCGGTCAAACACCTTTCAAGGTCGGTAAAATAAATATCTCTATTCACTAATTCGTTGTTCTCTGGAGAAAAGTTGTATATATAGGATCGAGTTGTCCTCGGTATGAATTCTTTTTGACATGTTTGGAATTGTGGTGAGAATAAGTCTCCTGGTCCTGACGGGTATACGTTTGAATTTTTTAGAAAATATTAGAGGTTTTCTGGGCCCGACTTTTGTGGCTAGCATCGAACAAATTTTTTGAAAATGGTTCTTTTCCGAAGGGGTGTAACTCGTCTTTCATAACTTTGATCCCTAAAGTTACGGATGCTAAATTTGTTACTGATTTTAGACCTTAAAGCTTGATTGGCTGCGTTTATAAGGTTGTAACTAAGGTCCTTGCCATTCGCTTGGCTACGGTCATCTCGAATCTTGTCTCCGATACCCAATCTGCTTTTGTTGCTAATCGACAAATTCTAGACGGGCCATTTCCATTTAAATGAGTTACTTACTTGTGGTGCAAAAAGAAAAGAAGAAAGTTTTTCTTTAAAAGTCGACTCTTGCTAAGGCGTATGACTCGTTTCATATGGGAATTATTTATAAGATTTAAACAAATCATTACGGGTTAGGTCCAAACTGTTGTAGGTGGAATCGAGACACATTAAGTTTACCAATTGCTTCGATAGTTGTTACTGGGATCCCAACTTCCGAGTTTCCCTTTTTTATTTTTGTTGTTTAAAACAAGGATACCCTTTGTCTCCATATCTTTTTATCCTCATTAAGGAATCTTATCATAACTATATTTTCTCAGTTTCTAAATGATGGTTTTAATTTAAAAGGTGTTCAAATAACAAGGGCGCCGATTTCTATTTCTTAAACCTCTTTTTATGCTGATACGCTATGTTTATTAGGGGAAAAAGTCTGAATCCTAACTTGAAGAACATTGTTTACAAATCTTAAATGTTTTTTCCTCTCATCGAGATTGAAAATCATATTCAATAAGAGTCAAGTTTTAGGAGTTGGAGTTCCTCGAAATCATGTAACGCATGCAAACATCCAATGAATTGGGTGAGATGTGATGCAAAAACCTTTGCGATATCTAGGAGTGAAGTTAGGTGATGATATCTCGAAGACGGGCTGGGTCGATACGTCCACAATTTACGGTCTCGGTTATCTAATTGGAAGGTTAAAACTCTTTATTGGAGGTAGATTGACGCTTCTGAAATCGGTTCTTAGGTGCGTCCTCCATTAAAAAATTTCCAATTTATAAAGATCTAAAGGAGTATTATGAAAGGAAATAAAGCGATGTCGTAGTAGTTTTTTCATAGAGCAGATATTTCGGATAGAAAGATTACGGAGCTTGCTTGGTGGAATAAATCATAGCATCTAAGTTAAATAAAGGACCTTAGCTGTTTCAAGTTTTCATGCGTTAAATCGCGTGGTTTTACTAAAATGGGTGTGGTTTTTTATTTCTCAAGATGGTTCTCTTTGGTTTCGTGTTATTTAAGCGATGTATGGATCTTCGTTCGATTTACATTCGGTTAATCAGCCTTCGATTTAGTGTTCTATTTTACGTGAAGTGCATCTGTTGAATTCTAAAGGGTTTGACTTTATTACGCATTGTAAGAACCGTGTAGGGGATGGTCATAGTACGCGGTTCTGGTATGATAATTGGATTTCTGATCAACCTCTTCGGGACAGGTTTCCTCGCTTGTTTACTTTAGAGACAGATAAAGAGGCTACAGTTGCTGCTAAGTTGGGAGCTTCTTCGTTTGATGTTTCTTTTCGTAGGGCTGTGCGTGATGGAGCTGAGCGACATCAATGGGCTGACTTTCATTCTTTGTCAGGGTCTGTTTCTCTTTCGTCCTCTAAGGATAGATGGATTTGTGACTTGACTGGTGATGGTGACTTTCGGGTTAAAGAGGTTCGTAATACTCTTGATGATTTGTTTCTTCCTTCTCAGCCTGATGCCACAAGATGGGTGAAATATATCCCGATCAAGATTAATTTTTTTGCTTGGTGTGTTCGGCTTGATTGTCTTCCGACTAGATCTAATCTTATTCGTAGAGGCGTTATTTTGGACTCTGCTTTATGCCCGCTGTGTGATTCGACTGTGGAGGATATTCATCATGTCTTGTTCCGATATGGTAATGCTCAGATTGTTTTTCGTAGTATTTGTCGTTGATGGGAATTGGATTGGTATGACTTAGCATCTTTCTCAGATTGGTACGCTTGGTTTTCTGCTATTCGGTTTTCGTCTAGCCTTAAGTTGCTTTTGGAAGGAGTCTTTTATGTCGCTTGGTGGCATCTTTGGGTGTTTAGGAATCGTTCTATTTTTGATGCGGATCCTCCGAGACGTTCGGTGATCTTTGATGATATAGTGTCGCGCTTTTTTAATTGGTGTTCTAGTAGATGTAATCGGAGTTTTTCTTGGGAGAATTGGATGAAAAATCCCCATTTGATCTCTTTGTAATGTTTTCTCTAGCATCTTGCTAGTTAATAAAATTTGTCGTTCAAAAAAAAAAGAAAAACATATAAACTCTAGAAAAAGAGTATTCCCAAATTTCTAGGTGATCGTTGTGATGTCGGAGTTAGCCGGACATATGGCGGAACTGATGGTTACGGCAGCAGAGCGACGACGTCATGTGACGGCGCATAGGGACCACCAAATGGCGACTGCCACCGCTAATCTCGGCGACCACACTCGACATCGGAGCCCTTCTTACAAATTTGATATTTTTAAAGCTTCTTTTTTTGCTTAGACGGAATATGTTCTCTTTTTTTTGGTCATTTTTAAACTCGTGGGAGGTGGTTTTAGGTGGAGATGGTTTTGGTTGAATAATAACAGATGTGAGAGAAAGAGACATGTGAAAATATGGGGAGAAAATTATTGCAGAGGACCCTTTTGAAAGGGGTTCTTTTGCAGAGGACCAAAAAATGTCATTTTTCTAATTTAATCATAGATTTCACTTCATAGGTGGAGCGAAATTAGCATGTTGGAGCGAAATACACATGTCATTCATACACCAAGTCTCGATATAAGAAATTTAAATGGGGTCAAAGCAATTTATGATTTCGCTCCATATGCGGAGCGATATTAATTTTTTAATATAAATATTTTTAGTGGGATCGATACTCGTGCTATATTTATTTTTGAGGGAGAAGATATCGCTCCATAGGTGGAACGAAATCCCTTTTTTATTTTTTTATTTGAGGTTTCAGTGTAATGTATTTTTTTTAGGGTTAGGGTTTGGTTTGGTATTTTAGGATTAGGGTTTAGTTTTAGAGAAAAAAAGTGATTACGTGCATGTTCGTCGATGTTTTAGTATTTGTATATGTTTGATATATTTATTTTTTATATGTGATCTATGTTCTCTTTAATGAGTTTTACGCAATGAACCCAAATTTGTTGGTAATGTAGTTAATATGAATAAGATATTGTGTATCAAAGTGTGTCACTCGTTTGTATTTGTAATTTTTGATTTTTTAGAGTTTTTGTTCGGTAAATGTATATAATTTATGAATTTGTAATTCAAAACATAAAACTAACATTACCCATTAAAATGACTACTACATAGGAAACACCCCATGTACAAGAGTACATGACCAACCTTATTTCGACGATACGATAAAATTTACCACCGAACATATACAAAAAAAATACTGTCTAGTCATTTTGAGTGTCAAATCACTGTAGCACTTTAATGAATTTCGCTCCATGTATGGAGCGATATCCATTAATACCAATTCCCTTTTCGGATTTTTGTTTGCAGATGTAATCGAGGCATGCTTAGATCGAGCCACGTGTATTTCCGCATCCAACATTCTATTGTTCGCACCACCTATGATGCGAAATCTATGTGGTCAATTTGTAAAACGAGACTTTTTTTTGGCCTCTAACCAGTAATTTTCTCAAATATGAGAGAGAAAAATGTTACTGTTATTGCTTTTGAGCTTTTCAATGAATAAAACATAAGTACTTTGATTTTAGTGAAAAATTTAAGTTAAAAATGAGGTAGGTTATACGTACCTTTAAAAGCCTTTTGTACCATCTTGTTTTTCCTGTTTTTTATTTTTTATTTTATTTTTATAATTTTGTTTATATTATAAAACTATAAAACTGAAATTACGAAATAAAAATTATAAATTTTAACGAGTCAAAAGTATAAAACTGACAAAAAATACGAAACAAAAGCTAGTAAAAAACTGTGTTCTACTGTAAACAAGGGAAAAAAAAAACTTCACTACCTTTTTGTTACTTTTTTTAATACTTTCCCGTAAGTGAAGAGATACCAATAATAATACCCGATAAAAATACCATATTTTTGGTGCATTGTTAGTAGATTTAGGATTGAACACGTGTGGTGCTATACCATATCTCATCTTCTCAAGATTAAACATGTGTTCCTGGAGTACTTACTACATGTGTAAGTATGCTACAATTAAATATGGTTTTTTTTAACTTTAATTGTGGTATAATTGAACACGTGTGGTGCTATATCACATCTCATCTCCTCAAAATTCAACACATGTTACTACTTACTAATATGTAAGTATGCTACAATCAGGCACGTATCATTTTTTGTTGTATCAATTACCTCTCTTTCCTTTATATATCTTCAACCACCTAACGAAAACGATATCTGACATTTCAAATTATCATCAAATCTCTCCATTAACAACAACGTCCCCGTTTTTGTGTGGTTTGAAATTCAGGGTGTGGTTCGGATACCGTGTTCGTCGCCATAGCCGGAGTTTTAGCGGGTTTTAATGTTAGTTTATGATCATAAGGGGGATTTGTTGGTATATGTATGTTTGTATGATAACGATGACCTTAATTAATGATGTTTAGTGGTTTTAGTTTAGGGTAGTTTTGCTGAAGGTGGAAGTGTGGAGAGATGTAATAGAAACAAATTGAAAGATGATGAAGCTAGTTGATTTGATGAATGTAAAGAGATTTGAAGTGATTGTAAGGAGTAAATTGCGATGCAGATTCATAGATGGATTTTGTGTGATAAACGGTGTAATGGGAAATGTACAGTAATAGTAAACCTTGTTTTGGACAAAAAGACGTAAAAACCCATGGTTTGAAAGTCAATCAGGAAGGATAACGAGCAAGATAACTATCGTTAAGTATAGCGGGGCTCGAGGGACCAAACGGGTAACAACAGTGTCAAAAAGGGACCCAGTATGAGAGTCTCCGTAATCTAGGAACCAAACGGGCAAACGGAGTGAAGTTTGAGGACCAACATTGTAATTTAACCTAATTTTAATTATGCCACCCGGGCACCTGTACAAATGTACAAGTTGTACATTTAAAAAAAAAGTATGATGGCTCATTTGCACTTTACACGATGACTTAAAATGGATTAACAAGATTAAGTTAGTGACATTACCATTATATATAATTATAATTATACGATATGCATTATATCTTAGTTGGGTCACTTAGATGAGTGGATAATAACCAACTAATAGTTGAATCAAAATTAATTGTTTCAAATATTTTTCATACTTGTTTAACACATATATAGTTATATGGATTTATATATTTTGTTAAGAAGACTTGAGAGTATGCGAAATGGCTCGAGGTCATGTAGATGTGATCTCGAAGCCTAAGCGGTCACCATCGCTAGTGGTATCAAAGCCAATCGTGCTCGAGCTTCTCGTGTTGGGGAGGCCGAACTTCATCATTTGTTGTTTGTATCTATTTTTTTTTATCAAATAGTACATGTGTCGTCTTACTAGAGAATGCTGAGACGTTAATGTGATAGTAATAGTCAGAATGAGAATAGAAATCGCAGATGTAGGTTAATGAAAAGAAAATTCGGCCATCCCTTAAAGTGAGCCAACAAATATTCTTTTTTTTACTTTTTCTTACAAAGGTATCAATAAAGGCGGTACTAGAAGTCTAAACGAGTTCGAGTTAAACGACGAGTTGGGTTAAAAAACATGTGTAACCCATCAACTAGCACAATCAAGTTTTTTGATTTCAAGTTTCAATTAAATCTTCGAGAAGGTTTTGAAGTTTAACGTATTGCCTTAAATTTTCATCCGTTCATAGTCGCCTTGGGTTAGAATGGTAGATGATATTTCTGTTGGAATATGTCCATTATATTAAAGTATATGTCCGGAAATTATACGAGCCTAAGGGGGCGCACACGTTATACGTAAACAATGTTTAAATAGTGTGTTTAGCAAACGATCGTTAAATGTTAACAAATATTAAATATTAGTCATTTAAAGAGTTAAGGAACTAAATATATAAAACTGAAGACTAAAAGGGTGTGGTTTGACTCTCCTTCTCCTAGGTGGGCTGAAAATATAATCCTAATGGGATTAGGAAAGCTTTGAGGACTATATATATAGAGTTTTGGGTTTTCATTAAATCATAACTTGAAAAACAAAAAAAAATACAAATCGTCCTTGTGGGTTTTTAGCTTGACCGAACCTTAAAACCTTTAAGGTTTTTTTGGTTTTCTTCCCTTCCCTGTTCGATCGCTTATTAAACCCTCAAAGGGTTTTCGTGGTCTTTTGGTGGTTTGACCTTCAACAACAAAGACTCATTCGGTTTACTTGATTGTCAAGATTTGGTGATCGTTTGCTAATACACTACTAGTACTAGCATACTTCATTGTTTGCTAAGAACGTATTATGTGTGGAAGCTTAGAGGATCATCTCTTTGAGATTCCTTTGGTTGTTTCATCACAGTGTTACGATATACACACGCGTATATAGAAGACGGTGATTACGGTTACCTTTAAACGTTGTATCCGTTTTCGTGCTAAAAGGTACATGTTACTATCTTGTTATTATTGGTATATCTACTGTGAATCTTTTATTCCCGCTGCTACTCGTGTTAATTAATATTATTAAATTAGATTGTAAAACCCAACCGTGGCAACACGAGCCATCGGTATGAATCTTTTAAATTACAAGTAATAAATTGGACAAATTAAGGTGGTTTCGTTATTAATTTTTTATGCCCACACCGGTTTGGCGTTTTTTTGTATAAAAAAGATTTGATTTGACGGTTACTAAAATAATTAAGAAACGAAATCAAGTGTTGTAAATCAATTTTAATTAAAACTTGAATGTTAATAATTGTTAATGGTTTTAAGTTTTGTTAATTGTTAATGGAGATCCATGATAAAATCATGCAAATTTATCATGGATTGATATTAGATTTAAATCTTGTTAATTTGTTAAAAGATTTGGTTTAAATATGATTCAAAAACGCATAATTTTAATTATTTCTTAACATGATAAGATCCATGATCAAGAATTCGGAAGACCTTATTTTTGAATGAAATGGGCCTAAAATAATTAAAAGGATATATGTCTATATGGTATTTTATTTTATATAAGCTTACGTAATCGATTATAACGATGCATATAATGGCCCAGAAAGTTTTATAGGACGAAGGAGCCTTATATGAATAAATGCATGTTTTAATTATTAGATAATTAGGATCATATTTAATGTTTGCATGCCTTAATTTTAAGTTCTTGACTTGTGAGAAAATAAAAGGGTTTTTTGGAAAACAAACATAAACATGACTAATGATTATCGAAATAAAAAGATTATTAATGAACCTATCTAATGCAAAAAGTCAAAAAGTGGATTCTCGGCTTAACATCCGATATAAAAATTCTCCACATTACTAGAACTAGCAATATATAGTTTTGTAAGTATCTTTTTAAATTGAAATTTTAATTTTATCATGACGAAATTTGCAAAAGTACAAATAGTTGCAAAGACAAGGTTCGGGAGACCATCCAAGACTTGGTCTTGTAGAAAACATTACCCTATAAATACCTGACTAAGTTGTAGTTTCCTTACCTTGCCTACCTATGTTAAGAAGTCGCGAATGGTCTATGTTTTGAATGATTTTTTAATCAATCTTTAATCTTTTTCCCCGCGAGTAAACGCCAAATCTTTATATTAAAGATACGTTGAATCGTCAATTTTAGGTCCCACTATTTATTTATAAGATACGATGATAATAGAGATACCGTAATATAACTAAATTAGTAATAGTTTTTTATTAAAATCAATGATACGAATAAGTTATGCATGCTTCTTCGTACATATATGACACTTCAAATAAAATACCCTTTTCCCAACAGTTATTGCCACCAATTTGTAAAAAACACATGTTTGATTGCTCTTTAATACTATGCTAAGACGTGTGTAATTTGCAATCCACAATGTGAAATTATACGCTTTTTTCCTTGAGAGACGGCGATGTTACATAATTACTTTTTTAAATTGGACTGACTTAGCGTTGTTTGTGGTTAGACCTGTTAACACGCTGCTTAGATGTGGATAGAAACATGCTTACTAGATATTATTGTAATAAAGTAAGTCCCATATGGTTTAGGAATTGCAATAGTTGTGAATTATCAATCGTTGATTACCTTTTGAATACACCATCACTAGCAGATCAACTGATGTGGTGGGGGTATGTCAAGTTGGGTCCTAACCTTAAAAAATTAATTGTTTATTTATATAAATGTGGGTAGTTAATTTTCTTCAAGGAGTATTATCGAAAATACTAATTCTTGAACTTTACGATGTTTTGTAAATGGCACTACCTGTCTAAAACATAAACCATTCGGCTTTCAGGTCGATGTTTGAAATTTCTGGAAACAATTTCAATGACTGGGTTCGTTAACTTAAGATGGTCTTGAGAGTTGAAAGGAAATTGTTTGTCATTGAACAACCTATTTTTCTTGCTTCACCTACAGATTCTGAGTACTTGCGCAGTGGAATGTGGTATATAATTCATAATAAGATGGCTTGTCTTATGCTCGGAAGTATGACTCCTGAACTTTAAAAGACAATTCGAAAATTCCTCAAGTTATGAAATGCTTCAGGGGCTTAAATCCATGTTTGAGAAACAAGCTAGAGTGGAGTGGTTTGACCTGATCCAAACTTTCCATGCTTGCAAATAGGATAAGGGAAAACTAGTTGGCCCATATCATTAATAAGAAGTATGTGAACTAAGAAATGTTTTAGGTTATGTGCTCCCCACAAGACTTATGTTGTTTAATCTTGAATGTGCCTCAACTACAATAAGCATAACATGGGGTAAGAAAGTTGTAGAACTACTGCTATGCGTCATTAGTATGAAAATAGGTTTACCTAAAAAGGCTGAAACAACAACCAAGAATGAAATTAATGTGGTAAAATCCAAAAATCCAATAAGAAATCGCTTAAAGCTAAAGGTAAGGGTAAAGCTAATGGCAAGGGAAAGGATAAACAAGTTTATATCCCTAAGCCTAAAAACCCTAAGCCTTCTGCTAAAAGAAGCAACCCAACTAAGGATACACCTGGCCAACCACTGCAAGTGAGATGGTCAATGTAAGAGGAAATTGTCCTGCTTACCTTGGTGAGTTGATTAAGAAGAAGAAGCAAGTTGGCACTGCCAGTTCTTCTGATGTCTTCATAATAGAATTATTTTCTTTTCCTACTAAATCTTGGGTGTATGACACTAGTTGTGGTACTCTTATTTGTAACACAAAATATGGTCTTAGAGAAGTAAGAAAGCTGAAACAAGTAGAAGCTATTGGAAGTTTTGACTTAGTTTTACCTAATGGCCTTGTGATTTGTGTAGACAATAGACCATAATGCACCTCTATAATTAGAGGTTTGTTCAGTTCAACGGTTTGTTTTTTTTAAAACTAGGATTTGTGACGTATTTTAAAACGATTATTTGAATTTCAGTTTCTAAGAATAATGCTATTCCCAGTAATGGTATTTATGAAATTGATATGCATGATCTTGTACCAAATATTAATTCTATTTATAATGATTAGCACTAAAAGAGCCAAACATAATTTGGACTCTACTTATTTATGGCACCATCGTCTTGCTCATATATGTAAGAAACGTATTAAAAAGCTGCAACAAGAAGGCTTTTAAAAATCAACTTGATTGATGTAGTTCATTTGATCAATGCGTATCTTGTTTATCGGGCAAGATGACTAGGAAATCGCTTCCACAGCGTCCCGAAAGGGCAAAAGATCTTCTTGGAATAATACATACTGACGTATGTGGTCCACTTAGACATGTGTCAAGACAAGGTGCTAGCTACTTCATTACATTCACAGATGATTATAGTCGTTATGGTTATGTTTATCTTCTTAAACATAAACATGAGGTTTTTGAAACGTTCAAAGTGTTTAAAAATGAAGTTGAAAATCAACTCAGGAAGACCATTAAGGCAATACGATCAGATCGGGGTGGCGAATACATAAGACAAGAGTTTAAAGATTATCTAAAAGCTAACGGAATTGTTCAACAGCTTACTCCTCCATACACACCACAACATAATGGAATGTCTGAGAGGAGAAACCGCACTTTGTTAGATATGGTGCGATCTATGATGAATCTTACAACTCTACCTTTATCCTTTTGGGATTATGCTCTAGAGTCTGCAACACGCATTCTCAATATGGTTCCAACCAAGAAGGTTGATAAGACTCCATATGAACTGTGGTATGGAAAAGTTCCTAATCTGTCTTACTTAAAGGTCTGGGGATGTGAGGCTCTTGAGAAGAGAGATACACCTGACAAACTCGAACAAAGATCTGTTAAGTGTATCTTCATAGGTTACCCAAAGGAAACGATGGGTCACTATTTATTCCTACTTCCCCACCTAAAACACATATTGTTGTTTGCAAGGTAATGTTTGAATTCTTTGAGAAACGTCACATATTCCAAGAAATAGTGGGAGGGCGGTAGATCTTGAAGAAATTCAAGAAGAAGAAGATACAACACCTTCTGAAATTACTAGCAACATTCCTCAAGAGGTGGAGGGGAACCACCTCAAGAGGAAGTGATTCCGATTCGTAGATCCGAAAGGACACATCGAGCTCCAGAACGCTTATGTCTAAATGTAGAGGTGGAGGAGCATAGTCTAGGGGATCTTAATGAACCCACTAGCTATAAAGCTGCTATGTTAGATCCAGAGTCTGACAAGTGGATCGATGCTATGAATGCGGAAATGCAATCCATGATAGATAATATGGTATGGGTCTTGGTCGATCTTCCTCCTAATTGTAAGACTGTAGGGAGTAAGTGGCTTTTTAAGATAAAGACTGACATGGATGGCAATGTACACACCTATAAAGCTCGTCTTGTAGCAAAGGGTTATACTCAACTCTACGGGGTTGATTATGAAGAAACGTTCTCACCCGTCGCTGACATTAGGGCTATTAGGATTCTCATATCTATAGCGGCGTTCTATGATTATGAGATATGGCAAATGGATGTCAAAACTGCCTTCTTAAATGGTCATCTTGATGAAGACATTTATATGGTACAACCTGAAGGTTTTGTTGATCCTAAACATCCCAGAAAAGTATGCAAGCTTCAAAGATCCATTTATGGTCTTAAGCAAGCATCAAGAAGCTGGAATAAAAGATTTGATGAGGAAATCAAAAGGTTTGGATTTACTCAAAATCTTGATGAGCCATGTGTATATCAAAGGCTAGTGGGAGTAATGTTACATCCCTAATCTTATATGTCGATGACATAATAATCATGGGAAATCACATTCCAAGTTTACAAAGTGTAAAGGATTATCTTGGAAAGTGTTTCGCTATGAAAGATTTAGAGGAAGCAGCATTTATTCTTGGAATCAAAATCTATAGAGATAGGTCGAAGCGATTGATTGGATTTAGTCAAAGTGCTTACATGGATAAGATCTTGAAGAGATATAAGATGGATAATTCTAAGCGTGGTCGCATCCCCATGCAAGAAAGACTTGACTTGAACAAAACACAAGGTACTTCAACACCTGAAGAGGTGAAGCGTATGCAAAATGTACCTTATGCTTTGGCTGTGGGTTCCATTATGTATGCAGTGAGATGCACTAGACCTGATGTTGCGTTCGCGCAAAATATAATAAGCCGTTTTCAATAGAATCCTGGTGAACCTCACTGGACCGCTGTGAAAACTATTCTTAAGTATTTAAGGAATACTAAAGATATGTTTTTGGTTTATGGTGGAAATCCGGAAGCTGAACTTCGAGTTGAGTGCTATTGCGATGCTGGATTTGAGACTGATAGAGATGATACAAAATCTCAGACAGGATATGTTTTCATTTTGAATGGAGGCGCAGTGGACTGGAAAAGTTCTAAGCAAAGTACTACTGCAATGTCTGCTACAGAAGCTGAATACATAGCTGCTTCAGAAGCTGCGATGGAAGCTGTTTGGATTAGGAAGTTTATTTCAGGGCTTGGTATCGTACCAACAATAAACGAGCCTATTAAAATGTTTTGCGATAATTCAGCCGCACTACATTTCGCTAACGAACCGGGGGTTCAGAGGGGCGCCAGACACTACCATAGGAGATATCATTATGTTCGCGAGAGTGTTGCACTGGGCGAAATAAAATTCCTTAAAGTTCACACAGATGACAATCTGGCTGATCCTTTTACGAAGGCTTTACCAAATGGAAAGCTTACTCAACATGCTAGGAGCATGGGACTTCGTTTAGCTAGTAGTTTCATGTAGATATGTGTTTAGTATTTGGATAAGGGATGTTTGAACAATTTATTTTATGATAATGATACGTGGTATTTTAGTTAGTTTATATCTTAAATAATATCCTATATTTGCATGTTTAATCCATGTATAATATTTTAATTATTCTAAATTAATCCGTTGTCGATTAACAATATGGGAATATTGTTAAATTAAGACAATGAATATTTTAACATAAGAACAATTCTGAGTGATTGGTGATATTTGTAATATACAGGCTGTGTCCACCAACTCACATATATTCAAGATTAATATTGGATTTCCCCAACACAAGGAATTACTATATTGATCGTCCCGTCATGAAGTAAACCTTTAAGTGATTTTTATTACAAAATCCTTAGACTTGAGACGCAAGAAGGTCTGCCATAAGTGGATAATCATCTCATCTAGTCTAAGTTATCCTGAAAAAATGGAGATAACTAATAAGGTGAATTATCAGAAGTGATTTTTGAACAATGAATCCAAGACACTAGTAGTCAAAAAGAATATGTTCCATAATAGATTATGAAAGAATTATGGCCACCTAGGCCCCTCAAAATTAATCAAATGTGTATATTGCCGACCCGGAAAAACTCATGTAGAAATGTCTCATTTATTTTGTGTACTCTTGATTATTTACATAACAGATAAATAGAATCGTTTAAATAATGAATAAATATTGATCCATATCTATTTTCTAACACTCTATCGAAACCAAGGATGTAAATTCATAAATAATTTTGTCCGATGTCTTTATGAAACCACACACAGAAGTTTCTGGGATCATTTGGCGGGGTTTAGGTCGCTTTTTTTTGTTTGGCCTTTAGGAAACCCCCACCCCGTTTTATACCAAATAATGTTTTTAATTAAAATATTTTATTTTATAATAAATTTTATTAAGTAACAAAATGGTTTTTTTATTTTTTTTATTATATGTGGGAACATATTATTCAACTTGAAAACAATACAAATAAAAAAAAAAAAATAAATTTTATTAACAACTTTTTTCAAAATAGAATATTTTTTTCCCCCCCCCCCCCCCCGGACCAAAAAATAGAAAAAAATTTTATATTAGTCTGAGCTAAGGCGACCACACGATAATATGTAGAACAACGTATTTTCAATATATAAATGAAATATATTAAATTAAGTGTTTTACCAAACCGATCCGTGATAAAAGATTTAATAAGAATAAAATGAGTTAGTTGTTACTTAAGTTAAAGGACTAAAATTCAAAACCGGGAAAAAAGAAAAAGTTAGGTTATATTTAATTCCTACTTTTAATAATAATTGGGTCGAACCAACACCTCATGGAGGAAGTGGAGGATTTTCATGCAAAGCCAAGTTGAAGGAGAATATAAGTGAGGTCTTAATGTGTGGGGGGAGGGGGGTGATCTTGAGAGCTCATAACTTGAAATCCCTAAAATACCTAAACTCAATATCTTTTCCCATCAGTCTACTGAACAAACATTTTTAAGGTTATTCGGTTTTTACTTTTTCCCCACCAGTTCAAATCACAGCCAAACCCACAAAGGGTTTTTTCTTTGGTTGTGTTGACCGCACAAGTAAGCACAACGGGTTACTTGGTTGAGTTAGATAGTCACTCTAACGGTATCTGTTTGGATAAACACTACAAGTACAATCATACACTTGTTTGCTAAGAACGTATGTGTAGTAAACTTAGAGGGATTAACTCTATTGATCTTGGTTTGGATCGTTGCGTGTTACACACGCGTATATTGATATACGGTGTAACATTTATTGCTAAAAGCAGTGTAACATTTCTTGCTAAAAGGTAACATATCTTCAATCCCTTTAATTATAAGTTCAATATTTAATTGATCTTTCGTCTGCGTACATCGGAAATTTTTAAAATGTTAATAAGATCTAAAATCCCAGACACGTTTTAACCCCCTAAATCGTGCATTATAAGCCCAAAATAGTACTTAATACGTGTCCTTTACCATGTATTTCGCATTTGGAAGGATTTGGAGGAAATACACGTTACTTGGAGGCCATTTGGAGAAATAAACGGACAAGACTACGGACTACATCAACATCTCTCAAGATTATGTTCTCAGCGGCTGGAGACGGCGTCACAGATTACACGTGACGCCGTCATAACTCTTACCAAGACGGCGTCACAAGAATCCACGACGGCGTCAGAATGCACGACCCAGCCCATTATCTAGAATATTCTATTCATGACGGCGTCACGATTAAAACGCGACGCCGTCACAGCGATTTTCCTATATATACAAATCCGTTTTTAGGGTTTTAAGTGTGTAACTTTAGAGTAAAAGAAAGGGATGAACCCTAGTTCGTTTAGCAGCTGTTAGGGACGATTTTAGGGCCTCAAAACCCTATTGTACTTCCTTTAATTCATGTTTTAATCAAGTAAGACTATCTTAATCATTCAATATGTCTTGTTGTGTGATTCTTATTTGTTCTTACTTTATCTTTAACATGCTTGGCTAAACCTTCTATTGTGTTTATTTATGATTGTATGAAACCTAGGATGTAAAAATCTTAGCGGTGTTGCATCATGTGATGAATATGCAAGTTAGTCTTAGAAAACCAGCTTTTGTCTGTATCGCATTGATATGTTCTAGGAAAACATGATTGTGTAGAAAGGGATACCATCGGGTAACCCCCCTCCCCCCCCCCCACCCACAGTCTTCAACTACCTTGCCCCTTATTGGTTAGAACCACTTTTAATAAATTATCAAATTCATTTATTAAACTCTATGGCCCTTTGTAATAGTATACATACTAACCTACTTGTGCGATGACCTTAACGAATATGTAAATAGACGTCGGGTTTCCGTGTATTGATCATGACTTTAAGAAATAATTACAAAGATCATGCACAAGTGTGACAAAGCAACAACACTAGGAGAAGTAACTTTAGGGAGTAATACATGAATTAATAAACCATAAATCTTCTTATTATTTTGTTATCACCAGATAAGTAAATATTATTATTATAGTTTAAGAGCAAAAACCAACTAACCTCTCGAATATTATGTAATTTACCTCTTACCTATAAACATATAAATACAAAAATACAAAAATAATCTTCTTTCAACCTTTAGAATTTTGTTAGACCGTGATCAAGCCTTCCCAACCTATTCCCCTAGTGAACGATAACAATCCCCCGAGTCTTGCCTATACTACTACTACAACGATTAGGTGCTCTGCTTAGGGAGTTATAAAACTTTGTGTAGAAGTCCTACGATGAACGCATCATGTTTTTGGTCCCGCTGCGTGGGGAATAGTTAGGTTTTAATCATAGTTTAACTTAGTTCTACTTGCTTAAATCCTTTCAAGTAAGATTTAATTTCCGCATATTAGCTTTCTCGTAGTTTGTCTTTTCTTTGTGTTATTTGTTTCGTAGTCCATTCTCGTCAACCACCATAGGAGACGAGAATCCTATATGTACTCTAGGAGACTACTCAAAACCTAGCCACGAGGGCTACAAGAATACCATCGAGCTCCCCATAGGGAACAACGTGCTACCTCTTCGATCCAACATCATCTGGTTGGTGCAAAACGGATGCTCGTTCCACGGACTTCGGTCCAAGGATCCAATCCAACACCTTACGGATTTCCTAAAATTTGTGGACTCACTTGACCTTGATGGTGAAAACAGGGAAAGAACGCGCTTGCGTTTATTTCAATTTTCCCTTTGCGATCAAGCTAGCAATTGGCTTGAAAGCCTTCCAGCAGGATCCAACACCACATAGGAGGATCTTACTACCCAATTCCTTGCTCAATTCTTTCCATCGGGAAGGACCGCAAAACTCCGCAATGATATCCTGATGTTCCAACAATATCATGGAGAATCTATATCCGAAGCATGGACTCGTTTCAAGGACTTACTCCAAAAAGTCTCTCATCATGGCATAGACCTTTGGCTTCAAGTCTAAATTTTTATGACCATGTTAATCATGTCACAAGACGAACCATTGACCAATCAGCCGGTGGTAAGCTTCGTGACCTAAACGCTGAAGAATCCTGGGCATTATTAGAGGACCTCGCCCTCTATGACAATGAAAGTTGAAACGACCCAAGGGATTTCGCTAAGCCTATCAAGGTAATCATTTTGCCTCAAGATGTCCCGAGTACATCTGACCATCGTCTAATTAAGCTCAAAAATCAAGTCTAACGCTTGATGGAAGCTCATCTTCCTCTGACACAACCTACTCAAGTGAACAAAATCACTACCTCATGTGAGATCTGCAATGGTCCCCACGACACTCAGTATTGCATGGAAGATCCCGAATAAGCCTTTGTCGAATATGCATCCTCGCGTACTGATGAAGCGGGAGGTAAGTGGTATACTTTCAAGCCTGAGCAAAACAATCTTGGTGACACCTATAATGTATCATGGAGAATTCACCCAAACCTTAGGTGGAGACAACCCCAAAATTCTCAAAATAATTTTTCAAACCCACCTAACCGATTCCAACCCAACGGTTCAATCTCGAACCGTTCCTTCAACAACCGTCCTCAAAACTTTAACAATCAATCAAATCTAGAACGATTGGTATACAACTTCATGGCATCTCAAGATGCTAGACTGTCAAAGTTTGAAGCTAATTTCAAACAACAGCAAAGTGAGATGACCAACAAAATCGACACAGTGTTAAAGGCCATTACCGATCGAATAGCGGGAGCACTACCTAGCGATACGGTTAAGAACCCGAAACTGAGTACTTCCCCAGTTTTGTCTGCTCGTTCTTACCCAATAATGGACCCACAATGCTCTACACAAATTCACAGTTCAATCAACGCCATCACGATCCACCCTAAGCAACAAAGCGATTCATGTGACGACAGAACTGAAGAGAATGAGGAAGAAGAGAAGGACAACCCAGAAAATATCCATTTCAACTCCTCCACACCACCCGATCCATTAGTTTCATTCATCACCAAAAAAGTCCTCAAGTTCAATTCATTCTTTGAATCGCTCGGACTGATTCCCCCATCGTCCAACACTGAACTCATTTGCACCAAAGAGGAAGATGGCGACGTGATGTTTATTGAGATTGTCCCGAAGGATGACAATTCCCGTAAGGAGGAACCCAAAGTAAGAGAGCAAGAAGTGGAGTGTTTTGACATATTTCCAACTAGGAGTGAACTCGCATATCACAGATACCTCATGTGTGGCCCAATCCCTTCAATATTTCTACAAAAACCTATCATTATGGAAGGATACCCCTTAAACCTCAAGATACCATGCAACATTAGGCATGTGCATGTAGAAAAAGCCTACATTGACCTTAACCCTTGATGTGCGATCGTCGTAGGACTTCTACACGAGAAGTTTTACAACTCCCTAGGCAGTGCACCCAATCGTTGTAGTGTAGTATGGGCAAGACTCGGGGTTGTTTATCGTTCACTCGAGGAATAGGTTGGGAAGGCTTGATCACGGTTTAACAGAATTCTAAGGGTTAAGAGAAGATTCTTTTTTGTATTTTTGTATTTTATGAAAGCAGGTAAAATCATATAATTGAGAGAGTGGTTTGGTTTTAGCTATTAAACTAAATAATAATCTAAACTAATGGTGATAATAATAAGATAAAAGATTGTGTCTATTTAATCATGTATTACTCCCTAGATTGCTTCTCCTAGTGTTGTTGCCTTGTCACACTTGTGATGATCTATGTAATTATTTCCTAAAGCATGAACGAATTACACGAACCCGCCGTCTACTTAGTATGCCACTAGAGCAACGCACATGCAAGGTAGTATGAAGACTATTACACGGCCCCTAGGAGTTTACTAAGTGCATGTGAAATACATTAAAAATGGATCAACCATATTAGGGGGCAAGGTAGTATAAAGACTGTTACCCGATGCTATCCTTTCTACACAATCACGTTTCGCTAGACATATCAACAGCTATGCAGACAAAAGCTAGTTTTCTAAGACCTAATGTGCACATCCATCACAAGAAGCAACACCACTAAGATCTACATTCTAGGTTTCATACAATCATAAATAAACACAATAATAGGTTTAGCCAAGCATGTTAAGAATAAAGCAAGAGCAATAAATCACACAACACATAGACATATTAAATGATTAAGTAAACGTTACTTGATTAAAACATGAATTAGAAGAGGTACAATAGGGTTTTTAGGCCTTAAAATCATCTCCTACAGCTGCTAAATAAACTAGGGTTCGTACCCTCTTTTTATTTTAAAGTTACACACTATAAAACCCTAAATTCGAGTTTGTATATATAAGAAAATCGACGCGACGGCGTCACGTTTTAATCGTGACGCCGTCGTAAAATGAATCTTCTAGATCTGCATTTGAGTCGGTGCGGGCTGACGCCGTCTTGAAATATGTGATGCCGTCACTTGATGAGTTGTGACGGCGTCGTGTATGGCTTGTGACGACGTCTTCAGGCTTTGTGAGCACAAATCTTCAAGAGTCTTGGTGTTGGTTTGTAATCTCGTCTGTTTCTTCTCCAAATGAGCCCAAGTCACGTGTAATTCATCCAAATGTCTTCCAAATGCGAAATACCTAAAAAGGAACGATTAAGTACCTATTTTGGGCATAAACACACGATTTTGGGGGTTAAACGACCCCGAAAAAGTGTATAAAATGACACCTCATCAAATACCCCTACACTTGGGATTTGCTTGTCCTCAAGCAAATGGGCTTTTCTATCTGGACAATAACAGTATGAGGGGTCATTTTACCTACTATGTAAAAATATTCTACAACACAATCTTCTAGACATCATAATTAAAAGCACAGAAAGTATATACTAGCACCTCACATAAGTGTTTGGGATTCTCTCTTTCACTCAGGTGTATAATGGATTATAACATATGGGGAAAACAAAAAATCACACTCATTACCTGTCATAGCATATAAATTACCATAGGCTTGGTAAAGGATCAAACCTCCACCGCTAGGTGCAAGTATTATTCATTACTATCTAAGAGGTCTTTTAAAGGGTTGTGGGGTGTAGGTGTAAGATAACATATAATGGAAACGGAAACGGATGGGATACATTTGGGTGGTGACTTTGGGTGAATTTGGAGTGGAAGGGTTAGCTAATTATTTTTACGAATACACGCTGGTTTGGTTGCTAAGCCAAGACTCGGACGAAGATGTACAAACTCTACATAACTCTACATCAATCTCTTTCTTTTTCTTTTCTCTTTTTTTGAAGACATAATACATCACATGGGGTTTATAACACGTACCCCTACACTTGAGCTTTTACATGCTCGATAATTACAATCTAACTAATGACCCGATTTGAGGTGGATCAAAATACCATGGATATCATTTGACAAACATATAGGGGTATTGACTTAACTTTTCTTCCCCATTCTTTCGCGAAATAAATATTACCATGAATCCCAATCGTCCCAAAACTGTATTTACAAGGATAAAGGCTTAGCAACCGTGTACTCAATAATTAACTTGGGTTAAACATAATAATGTACTAAAGGTGAGTAAATATAAGGTAGGCTAAGTCTTTTTTGGTGTAACGATTGGTTTAAGGGTGTCAATGCTCTTCATTAATAGTCCGGATTAACCAGAAAATTACAAGAACCGTGAAAAAGGATAGGCTCGGAGGGTTGTACTAGGGTATCCTGCACTAAAGGCGAGTGCATGGCAAGGGTGTGTGGTAACTCTCAAATTATACATGTTTCTATACGCGTTATCAATGCTTTTATATATAAATTAGTTAATTATAAGAACTATTGGTATAAAATAGAGTATATTTGCTATTGTAGGTTCTTGGGATGTATCATGGAAGAAAACGGAAGAAAACATGAAGAATTGAAGCTTAAACGAAGAAATAACTCAAGCTGGATGCTTCCCAACACCTGTTCACTGTTTTGGTCATAACTCGGTCATACGAACTCCGTTTGACGCAATTCTGGCGGCCACGCAAAGAGAATTCAATTATTTACAACCATAAAAAAGGCCAATTGTTGAAAACAAACAAAAGTACACCGCACTTGCAGAAAATGCAGCGCACTTTTCACCAGAATTAGAAAAGTCTTTTAAACACCCAAAGTGCGGCGGTTTTACCCAAAGTGTGGCGCACTTTTAAGGTGGTGGAGAAAATTAAATGCAATTAAATGCTAAGTGCATTAACTCACTAAGTGTGGCGCACAAATAAGTGTGTGCGGTGCACTTTGGCCCCCGAAAAGCATATAAATACCCTCCTTGGCACTCTTATTTGATATATATCTCATATAATCTTCATACATCTTACACACATAATCTCTAAAGCCTTTGGAGAGGAGGAAGGAGTGGTGAGGATCCTTGGATCCAATGATCCAAACACCCCTTTAATCCACCACTTACCACCATTTCACCACCATACTACCACCACAAACCACCACCATAGCCATGAATTTCCTGAATTCTAACACCATATCTAGCCTACATATCATCCATTTCCATAAGCTTAACACTTATCACCTTGATTCTTAGAGGACTCACACCAAATTCTCATAAGATCATCACCATAAACCTTGTTACCAAACACTCCATTTGGTGATATGTTGTTGAATTTCTAGAAGTTAGGTAACATATTTCCGGTTATCTCAGTAACATTTGGTTGTTGGTTGATCATGGAATTGTTAGTTTTGGGATTGGTGGTTATGTTAGTCAAAATATAAGTATTGTTACTTTGCTCTCATTTGTGAAACATGAATAATATTTAGATGATTTTGCTATGACTTATGAATATACATGTTTATGAATTCGATGTTATCTTTACATGGATCCTTGTTTATCTTTTGGTATATCATTGCAATTGAAATAGGCCGAAAGGATTCTATGTTATCATTGGTAGATATGCTTGTTATTATGATTACCCATCATATATGACTTGTATGATTTAGTTTATATAAAGTCTTGCTCAATATCTATCTATCATGTTATGTGAATCATGCCTTGTTCTTTGCTTGCTTTATACACACGTTTAGGCTATTTGATCTGTGACAGTCATTTAGCTTTGTTACTTGATAAAAAATTTATGAATTGTTGTGGAACGACCTGGACTTACCTAATACTATATTACACTTGAATAGGGTATACTTGCCCGAATGTTATGTTTTTAGTAAAAATCAGTATTTTTAGTTATTATAAATTTAAAGCTTTTAAAACACATCAAAGTTTTTGGCGCCGTTGCCGGGGATTTGTTTAGTTATTTGCTGATTGTTTGCTAGTCTTGTGCATCTTACGTGTGTTTAAATCTCTTAAATATTTAAAATATGTCTGATGTTACATAAAGTACGGCGCACAATTAACCTTGTGCGCCGCACTTTCCCTGTTCCCGTTTCTTATTTTGCAGGTTTATACCCGAAGTACGTTGGTTTCACACCAAAATCGCCGTACTGTTTTACAAATCAACATTTATAAACTCGCCGTACCGTTTTCTGGCAAACGGAACCCAAAATCCTCAGGAAGTACGCCGCACATACAATTTGTGCGCCGGTTTTCCTGAAAACCCATGAAGTACGTCGTACTTAACCCAAGTACGCCGCGCTTTCTGCAAATTTTCACCTGCTGAATCGGATTTAAAACCAAAACTAAAACCCAAACAAAAACCCCAAATTGCTAGTATCAGGTATATGATCATTTGAAATTCCATTTTATTTGATTATACGCCTTTGTAATTTTGTGAATATTTAGTTGTCATTCAAATAAAAAACCAAAAAGATTTTTATTTCTAAATTATTTTTTGCCTTATTTTGCTTCCTGGCATGTCTCTGTTAATATAATAAGTCATGTGTTCAGTTTATATTTCATCTATGAAAACCCATAAAAAATATAAAATTTGAAAATTTTCAGAATGTACGCCGCACATTGTCTTTTGTGCGTCGCACTTCTGGGCTGAAAAAATATATTTTCTTTTTCGTATCTTTATCATGTAGATTGTTTTAAAACGTGTATTAGTATTCATTTATGTTTGTTTGCATTTGTTTTGCTTGATTATGTGTGTGTGTTTGGTTGCGTGCTTTAAATAAAACAAATATATAAAAATTTTAAAAAAATGTTAAAAACCATAAAATCCAAAAAAAATAGTTTTCTTATCTACCTTTTTAATATGTGTGATTGTGTGTTTGTCATGATTGTTTGTGTCTGTTATGTGTTAATAAATATATTGTTAACTAATAAAGTGTGGGAAATAAAAAAATAAAAAAATATAAAAAATGTGTTTTCTGTCATAATAAAACCACCGCACAAATGTTTGTGTGCGACGCACTTTTTAAATTTTTACGCGCTAGTATTTTTGAATATTTGAAAAATTATAAAAAAAATTAGGTTATAAGTACGCCGCACTTTCTTTCATGTGCGACGCACTTTTGTTTTGAAAAAAAATAATTTAAATAAAAATTAAAAAAAAATAATAGTAATTTTGTAAATTATTGTTTTAAACCTTAAATAATAATTATGTGTTTGTCTTAAAACCAAAAAAAATACAAAAAAAATACAAAAAGATTTTTATTTTATTTTACTTCTATATGTGTTTTGACTGTTTGCATATTAGTAATTATATTTTTATTTCTATTCTATTCTTCCTTTCGTAATGTTTTATGCGTGCTTGTTTTACTAAATAAATAAAAAGTTTTAAACGAAAAAAATATTAAAAAATATATATATAAAGTTTTGAACTTTTGTGGGTGTGTTCGCTAGAAACCCTCACGAGACTATAACTCATCCACTCGGGTCATCGAGGGGTTTAAAGGCTTGTTGCATACGCTAAATACAACCGTGGTGCCTACAAAAGTGCGCTTTTGTATTTTACGATTTTTGTAGTTGTGTTTATTTTGCAGATTAAATAAATGAGTGGAGCTTGGATTGGTGGTACTATTACATTTGGGGCCGATATGTTTTGATTATTTTACATGTGGTAGATGTTAGCCTCAAAATCTTAAGTCGAACAAGGAAACTCGGTCTTTATTTATTAGTCGTTGTAATTGGCTAGAAAGGGAGTCGGGCTCGTGATTTAAACTAATATTGTATACGTTGCGGGCTAAAGCCCAAAACCCGAGCCGACCCAACAACACTACACCTAGGCGTCACCCTAGGTTAGTAAGAAACTATAAATACCCCTCTCCATCCCATGGAGAGGGTGTTGGTCTCATTTGTATTTTTCACAAGGTAATCAACCATCTCATTTTTTCTCTCTACTTTCTCTCTCTAGTTTCTCTCTCTAAAATTCTTTCATTCTTCTATCTCTTTTCTTATGGTTTCTTATCATTGATTCATACCTATTTGTATGGAAGTGAAATGATATATTAAGGTACCGACATTTGGTATCAATCGCCACGCGGTGATTTTCGTGTGATTTTTTTTACATTTTTTTTGTTCGAAATTTTTTTTTCATTTAAAAGTGATTTTAATCTTTCTTTCCATTCAAGGTTTTATCTTGTCTAAGGATTATAAGGTATTAAGATTCATTTTTAAATTTGTTAGTTTTGATTTTTTGTGTTTTTATCATTCTCGGTAAAATGTTTGAAAAAAAAGGACACCGAGTTTGTTATTTAGATAAAATAGTACACCGAATTAGAGTATTTTATTTCGAATTTGCTAGAATTTGCAAAAAAGTATGTTTTAGGATTTCAGTTCATTCTCGATAATTCGCATAAGAGTTGTAATAGTACACACATTTTTCGGTTTTATCGAAAAGTGTGTTTTAGGATTTCAGTTCATTCTCGGTAATTCGCATAAGAGTTGTATTAGTGCACACATTTTTCGGTTTTATCGAGTTTTGTGTTAGGAGAGTTATTATCGAATTTTGTAATAGGCAAATTTGTTAGATAATTTCCATTTGTAACTTGCCGAATTTGCTACGACCACTTGTTCGAGAAATTTGTCCGACAAATTCTACCGAGTTTTGCTTTTTCCGAGAAACCTTCCGAGTTTGCTCTATCCAATATCTTACCGAGTTTGTTACCGAGTTTGTTACCGAATTTGCTTTACCGATAAGAGTTATCGTAAAGCTCTAACTCTCCAAATAATAAAAATATACCCTCCGGATCAAGGTTGATATTATCAATTCCCGGTGGAATTGATTGGAGACGAGTGAGTTCACCGACAAACTCATCGAGAAGAAAATCAATCTTGGGAGGGGAAGCCATCAAGGTATCATGATTGACTAATGATTCAAGAAGATAAGACTCGGCATCAAAACGAACATCTTTCGGCGTAGAATCGAGGTCTTCATTATGAATCGGATTAAACTTACTAGAAATGATTTCCTCGTCAAGATCAAAAAGAGGATTCGAATAAGTTTTAAAACTCATTTCGTGTATAACCTCCTCATGACTTGACTCGTCATCACTAGAGGTAGAATCATCGAAGAGAGGATTGGAAAACATTGAAAAATTTGTCGTTTGAGAATCATCACAATCGGGCACATCACACTCACTTTCGATATCGGAGAAATCCTCGAACTCACTTGGGGTTGGGATAAGGTTCTCTACACTAGACTTTATGAATTCATCCGATTCCGTTTTTGAAATAGTGTCAAGATGCTCATCCACCATTATGAGAGAGTCAACGGGCTTCTCGGGTGTGATTGCAATAGTATATTCCTCATCATCATCATCGTCATAGCAAAAAGAGTTGAAATGTCTCGAAGCAATTCTCCAGTTAACAAGATATATTATAATTATAAGTACTAAGATTAGCTACCTGCTCTAGTTGCTGAAGCTTTTTCTTTTTATTAATTTCAATACTCATTTCATTGAAATTTTCCTTAAGCTCATTAATCTTAATCTCAATATCAATTCTCCTACTACGATAATCCTTTTCATTAATTAAAAAGTTTTCATATTCATCTAAATACTGCTGCTTTAGATCCTCCATTTCTTGGATACTCATCTCTTGAGGAGGGTTGAATGAATGACGGGGAAATGTGCGGGGGTTCTATTGGCAATAACTGGAATTACTAGAATCATAAACGGATTAGTTCTGTAATAATTCTGCTTTAACGGTTGAACACTGGAAAGTCTCATAAAGTCCCCGCTATTTGACATCAATATGGTCTTCATCGAAGAACAATTGATCACATTAACATGTCTTATGCGGGCCCACACAGCGGGGGTACAAAAAATATATTGTTGTTGAAAACTTGTGTGAAGTTTGTGGAAATTATCATTGTTTTGATTGAAAACAACGCGTCCTATTGTAGAAATCGGACTTGTGGTGGACAAATTTATAACCATTAATTGAGCAGTTCCCACAAAAACTCACAAGTACATCGTTGACAAAGAAAAAAAATCGCCCTACGATATATCCCACATCTATAAACAAAAAATTTTGGTTTGAGTTTCGTGGAGGACATTGTGAACAAGTTTTGTGAAAATTTTCACTGGGGTTTTGATAGTGGGAACTTTGTCTTGAGGTGTGTTATCAAAGTTAGGTTTGACATTCAATGACTCAATGGAGTTAGGGGTGTGGCGGTGGTGGGTTGAAAAACTTTGGAGAATCAAAGATAAGAATTTGATTATTAGAAGTCATCTAATTGATGATATTTCATTACAAATGTGGCAAATTTCCTTTACTTAAGACCAGACCAACACCCTCTTGCCAAGTACACCGTGACATAGTTCATGTTCTTCTAATGGTCTTTACAATGGAAAACACTGACGTTGATTGAATTACGCCATAAGAATTAAAACAAGTTAAGAGGGATAGTGGAAGAAGTTTTTAATGGCCAAAAGGTTGAAGGAGATTATTTTTGGTTTTTCGAGATTGATTAACAATTTATTTTAATTAGACCGAAGAGAAACTTTAAACCAATTTCCAAACTTGCTTCACGGTTTAGCTCTTAAAGGAAAAGCACACAAAGGAGCGGGCGAGAGGAGCGGTGTAAAGCGCGAAGCTATTAAAAACCTTTATCCTTTAGGGTCGTAGTTCCTTGGAACAACCCTCCTTATACCCCTCTTAGAGTTTGTATAACTTCTAAAGGTGAGCCATACTTGGCAAGTGACACAAAGACAAGTTTTGAATCTTTGATTGGGAACTTATTTGGTATTGTTAATTAATTGATATTCACAAAATTAGAAAAATAAAATATTTTTGGATTTTTTTTAAATATTCACAAATTCAACACTAATCTTCAAACGGAATACGAAAATCGTACACACCTCCCCAGCAGCGGCGCCAAAAATTGATTTCGATCCGAACACGTATATATAAATAGATAATAAATATATATAAATATAAGGAAAAGATTTTTTTACACCAATAGTAATGTATCCTAAAGAGGCTTTTAAAAAGATTCGCATTTATCGAAAGCCAATCTCAAAAACCTACCCGAAGTCGTTATCCCTAAGAGGTGCAAATTGAAATTGAAGAATGTTTGTGATGCGTTTGAATTGAAAATGGATTAGGATTTTCGGATTTGGTTTTTTTTATTCTTACGATTAAATTGCAAAAACCGATTAGAGAGAACCCTAAAAAAACGCAAGCTAAATAGTGAGTTATAACATAAAAAGGAAATAGGACCGAATCCGTTCATTAAAAAGAAATTTGAATATTTAAACATATGGATGCAAAATTAATTTTTCTAAGTGCTAAATAATAAAAGAAAATTTTCTAAAAAAAATTATATTTTTTTGATTTTTATTTAATTTTTAATGAATTAAAAACGGGTTTGAAAAGAAAAATTGTTTAAAAATACTAAACTTTAATGGAAAAATCTGAAAAAATGCAAAAAAGTAGCTTAAGTTACGGGCTATTTAAGAAAAATAAAAGTTTGAAAAATGGCTTATTGAATAAACCGGTAATAAGCAGTTAAAGAGTAATAAGCTAAAAGGAAAACAATGTGTATATAAATTAAATGGTACCAGTTATGACCAGATGGTCCTACTGGTACCGATGGTGAGTGTGTGAGATGTTAAATATGCTTGTGTGTTAAAGGGGAGGTCTAGGGTTCGAATCATTGGCCTCCCTTTTTGGTAAAACTTTTTTTAAAACTATTAAAACAGACAAAAATATGAAACTTTTAAAAAAATGACTTTTTGAGAAAATGAAAAATAAGCTGGAAAAAGCTAAGAAAAGCTGGCAGACTTAACTATTTTTTTTACACTAAGAGCTATAGCTAAACTGTTAGGCTACTAATGGGCAAATAAGCTAGAGGATAACTAAATAAGCAAAAACAGAAGGTTTCCTATACCTAATAAGCAAGAGCAAACAAAATTAAGCATGAGCAATAAGCTAAAATAGGCAGAAAAAGCAAATAAGCTAAGGGGAACAAACTACATACAAACAACATAGGGGACAACTTTTTGGGCTTATTTCTAAGCACCTAAAGGGAACCTAATGGCTAACAGCTTATACTACTTGAAAGATTGGCTTATGGGCTATCTAAAACTGCAAAGAAAATTAAGTTTAAAGCTTAAATAAGCTACTAAAAAGCTTATGGAAAAGGGCTAGTTACAGTGAGTGGCTATTTTTTTTGTTTTTCTTGAAAAGCAACTAGCAATAAGCAGGCCTCAGAATAAACTAGTAAATAAGCTGAATTTGAAAAATAAGTAAAAACTGATGGAAAACACCTACAAATGAGCTTATGCTCAAAATTTTAAAACCTAAGATCAATTTTAAGTGACTGAAAAATGAAATTGAAAAAGGCAGTTTTTTAACTAAGAAAGACACTAAACCAAAAATTGGAAGTTTTAAAAACACAAAAGCTAAACTAAAAGGGACTGATACTATTCTATTTAAACACTCAAAACAACACCAACAAAACCTTAAAAGACTGTTTTAAATAAGCTTATCAAATAAGAGCTTTGATACTGTTTTTGACTTACAGTTTTGAAGACCATTTAAGAAAAACCTTAAAACAAACTTTTAAACCTAAACAACTTCAAAAACAGATTAAAAAGACTCAAAAACAGCTTGCCAAAAGTGGCCAAGTAACCCAATGGGGTTTTATACCAAAATGACCCACTTTAACCTCATGACCCAAACACCCCTTTAGGTTCTAAAATCCCTTTCAAAACTGATTTAAGGAAAATCTAAGCAAAGATTTGAAAAACAGAAGATAACCAAGCAATGTTAAGCTAAAATAAGCACAATACAAGCAAGAATAAGCACTGACATAAGCAATTAAGGAAACAAGCAGTTTTAAGGCTTTTAAAGGCAGAGTTATAGCACAAAGACGTAAAACAAGCAAAATAAGCATCAAGAAATGTCAAATAAGCATAAAGGACTTGAATAAGCCAAGAAAAGACAGAAAATTACAGAAATAAGCTAGCTACATTATATAAGCAACATATGTAAATTGTAGAAAAACTTACATGGGTCCTTAGCTGTATGGCTTTGTTTTATAGCGTGGCATAAGCTTTTATAATATCCTACAACTAATGCGGCCCAGGTTGCGCGTTATTCCTTAGACCCCGCCCGTTCTCGCCCTTCCCGCCCCCCGCCTCCTCGCCCCGTTCCTCCCTCCGTCCCCCACCCATCCGACCATTCCGCCCCCCTTACCCCCCCCCCCCCCTCTCCCCCTCACCCTCCACCCCTCCTACCCCCTTCCCAATACCTCCCCTCCTCCCTCCCCAGCTTCCCCCACCCCCCCCCTCCCCCCCTCCCCGCCCCCGTCGCCCCCACCTCCACTCCTATCCCCCGTTGTCCGCCCCCTCCCCCCCGCTAACTTACCCCCCTCCCCCCGCTCCGGCCCCCCGGGCCCCCTTCCCACCTCCTATTCCGTCGAGATCTCACTTGCTCAATGTTTTCTTCTTGATATTTTATGTTGTGAGTTTGTGGATTTTTTTGACAGAAAATGAAAAAAACTTTTATATAGCGTTTAATGGTTTTAAAACTTATACAATGGCTTTAAAAAGTTAAGCACTGTATTTAAATGACAAGAAAGCTTAAATGACAAATATTTAAAGGAAAACAGATTTTCATAAACTTAAAAAACAACAATGCAAGTATTTAAAAGACAAGTAATTAAATGACATGAAAAGTAAATTGCAATTTATTAAAATGGTTAAATATTTGTTTACATGCTTTTGTGTCTAACAAATAATTCGACCAAAAATTAATAGATTCAAGCTGTCTACTATTTATACTAAGGTTCTTCATGCTCTTGGAGTGTGCTTCTTTAGAGAGAGGCTTCAACAGCTGTGTTTCTTGTGTGAGGGATAACAAAATCTAATCTTGGTCATTAGTTTTGCTTGGTCCCAAAGTCAAACGATCTAAACCCTTGATTTCCTTTGCCCAATCAGAGTTTGAGGGATTGCCAAGGTGTACAAGAGCCATGTGGGGTGGGGTTTTTGAGGGCAATTGGTGGTGTTAACTTTATAACTATTGGTGTTTATGGTTGTGATGTTTTATTTGGTGGTTGGTGTGATCAATATATGAACGTAGTTTCTTGAGAGGGGCAGCTCCTAAAGGGTATATAGCATAATAAGGTGTGATGTGGGGCAATTATTTATTTTGGCGGGGAAGGGTTGTTCTGTTTTATTTGTTATAGGGTTAAATGTTTGGAAAAAAGTGACAGTTTGCCCCTTAATGTGTATATACGTATAGCAATTCCAGTCCATGTGGGATGAATGTTTTTTAGGACTTGGCAATTTCAGTCCTCTACTTTGTTTGTTGTTATTGCAAAGTTAGTCCTTTGGACTAACGACAGTTAAGGGTGAAGTGTTATAAAGGCTAACGGTGGTTAAAGGAAGGATTGGGCTTTTCTAATGGCAGATTGGGCCTTTTTAAGGTTATAAGGGTATTTTGGCTTCTTGGATTTATTATAAAAGGGTGTACTTGGGCTTATGGTACTTCATAATTTGTTTAATTGGCTGACCCGGCCCATTAGATGTGTTCGGGTGGGCCCATTTAAACATTTCTTCGTTTTCCGGGCTTCGACTTTGGACCGTTGACTATTGTCGGGGTTGACTGTGACTTTGACTTTTGTTTGTCTTGGCGACCCTTCCCCTTTTTTGGATTTCCTCTCTCCCTGTGCTTTTGTTTTTTTTGCTTTTTTGTTTCCTTTCAACACCCCCCAATCGCTTTTTGTTTTTTTCTTTTGATTTTTTGATTTTTTTGATTTTCTTTTTTTGATTTGACTTTGGTCTTTTTCGATGCTCTTCCATTCCGTGCTCGGTTTGGTCTTTTTGGCTTTGTTGTCGTTCCTTTTTGTCAGATATCTGTTTCCTGCCCAATATAAGTAGAAACATACAAATACAATGTATTTTTGGTACGTTTTTGGTCATTTAAGTCCGATTTTAGTAGAAAAGGGTATGTGTAATTAAGCACATACCAATATACAAAATAAGTTTTGATATAATAAGTAACTAAACTATTTGAGTGACACATTTGATTTAGTCTACTAAATATAAGTCTTGAGTTAATCAAGTTAATTTGTGAAAACGTTTTCTGACGAGAAATCCTTTTTATAAGTTAAGGTTTCATCTTCGAGGTCTTAACCTTTTCCAACACTTATAAATTATTTTCAACTATCCGAGTAGTCATCTTTATTATCATTGGTAAAATAAGAAGTTATTTTCAAGTAAAAGTTTATTTTCTTTTTGATTATCTAAACACTACTCAAATCCCCATGGATGACCTGGTCTAACCTAAAAAGATTATACTATATACGTGGGTTATACTTTTACCCGCGTGTTTCCCTATAATTGGTATTTTTAGTCATTATAAATTTAAAGCTTTTGAAACACATCAAAGTTTTTGGCCTCACTGTCGAGGATTTTTAAGCTGTTTTGTAATCAACCCTGGAAAATTACTTTCTCTTTTGGATGCATATACATGTTTTCAACTCTGAACTTATTGAACCATTATTTGAACCTGAACGTACTCTGAATCGAAAACTTCATCGACGAAACAAAAGAGTTCCATACGATCAAAGAAATAATCCACCACAACACCCGAGAATTGTCTACCAGCCAATTCTTAACATCAATTACTTCCGTCACTTTCTTGATATTCTTTGAAATTACAATCCAATGGATGATGAACCCATGTTGGCTGCCCGACATCCATGTTGAAGCTTCTTGTAACCCCTCAAATCCTGATGGTACGCAGCAAGGAATGTTGAATTTCTGGATGGGCGTTACTTTATGGATCAATAGCAACAAGATCTTGTTAGAACGACTATTAAAACGTGGTCGTTTGAAAAAACGATACATGGGATTAACCAATATACTTGTTTGTTACATAGCCGTGGCTTATATTATTTCAACATTATAAATAAAGATTTCTGTTGTATAACTATTGTCCCCAAAATGTAAATAAGACCCAAATCTTAAATGTTGAATCTTCCATTATTGACTTCCAATGTTATCATCGCACCTCTGTGCCTTAATTGACCTGAAAAACATGCTTTTTAAAACGTCAAAATAAAGTTGGTGAATTCATAGTTAGGTTTATGTAAAATCAATTGTAGGAGCCGCAAGTTTTCCAAGTGTATGATTAAGCAACAATAGCAAGCATCTATAAAGTAATTCTACGTTTTTCCTAAGCTCATGACACCGAGGCTCGACGTTTATGAATGAAAATAAATATCAACAAAAGTGGGGGTTATCCGTGAATTAAATGTGATAACACCTGCAAATCTCAATTGCGGGAATGGTTTATGCGTACATTCCCGGTGTGTTAGCTAGTCACCCGAACGGGGATTTGTCAATCCCTAATAGATCTATTCAGAACATTTTGCGCAACATTAGCAATTTCCAATTACATCTATGCAATTAACAGTTCATGATGATGGACATAATGAGTTATAGTTACTTAGGCAAATACGTAATCATCGTATAAAATGTACACTTGCGTCCAATTTGTAAAACAAAGCATGTTCTCACCCTAAGGAGGTAATCATTTAAATACCAGTAAAACATGGGGTATGAAACTCACCTGTGTGAATAGTCCTTGAAAATGATACATAAATATAAATATCCAAGCAGGTAGTAAATCACACCGTCAAATACCTAAGTAAATACGGCCAGTCTTAGTCTACAAGTTTAGGCTAAAGACTCAATGTATAAACTACAACAAATTTGCTAGTTTTTGTTTTACTATATACGGTTATTACTTGTGTGGTGGTGTACATGTTTAATGTATTTATATTCATTTGATGGCTCTTGGGAAACATATGTGCGTTGTTAATAAATACTCATATTATTAAGTCACGAGTTAACCCGTATAATATCCGAATAATATTATACTTCGTCCGTTTCGTTAAGTGTTTATAAGATATCACTTTGTGTATAAAATAACCCTTAGCTTTTCCATAATTACAAAACAGCCCCTGGGTTTATAAAAGTAGTATCTGATTTACATTTTAAACCCTTAAGTTTTCATAATTACACCTTTAGTCCTCCAACTTTGCATACTTCACACATTAGGTCCTTATATGTTTAAAACAGCCCCTAACATTTCAAAAGTTACAAAAACAGTCCTTAACTGTAAGGAAATCCAGGTTTGACAGTTTTAACCCTACTAGTTTGCAATTTACATATTTAGCCCCTTAACTTTGCAAAAAGTGCATTTCAAGCCCTTTTTAAGTTCTAATTATTGGGACAACTAGGTTTAATTTCTTCCATTAAGTCCAACAAGTGTTGTCGGCTCGAAACTAAGCTTGGATGAGCTTATTTTGGCTTAATGAGCTTATTGGGCCTTATTGGACCCGTTAAGGTCCAATAAGCCATTTGAAGGTCCAATCTAGTTTTCAAAGGTACCTAAGTACTTTCTAGGATTATTTAAATTATATTTAATAGTTTGGCTTATTAATAAGCTCGAGTGAGCTTATTTGAGCTTATTGGGCTTGTTGGCCCAATAACCTTATCCGAATGTGAAACAAAAGGCCCATTAGGGTCTCCTTAGTAATTCCAACTTATTTTCCTAACTTAATAAGCTTATTAAGGTCTAACTAAGCTGTCATTATCTATGACGCTTATTCAATAAGCCATTAAGCTCTCGAGGATTAATGGGGCTCTTAAGGCACTTTATAAACCGTTTTAATCATTTTAAGCATTTGGGCATGTTCGTAAGTCTTAATGGTTTCTTCCTATTATCCTCATGTAAGTCTCGTAATCGATTATGCCCACAATTAAGTTGTCCAGCTTATTTGTAAGCTTATGGGGCTTTCGTGTGCGACATTGGGCACGTCCAAGCCTAATTTATAGGCTCGGGCTAGTTCTTCTTAGAGGTTTGCTAAGGTCCACAGTGTTCTAACTTATATCTGGATGACTCTCTTTTAAGCTCATAGTCCTTATATAATAAGTGTGGTTTGGTGGGGGGGGCTTATTTAAGCCGGACTGTATCGGTGGTGGGTCTTGGGTGTGGGGGCTGCTTTGTTTGGCAGTGCTTCTGTGGGTTTTTTGGCTTTTTTTTGGTGGTGTGTTTGGGTTGGTTTTTGGTGTTGTGTTTGACACCCCCTACCCGCCTATTGCTGTTTGGTTTTGTTGGTAGGGCTTTGGACGTTGGCCATTTTGGCTACAAGAGCCCAATAGAAGTTTAACTAGTGCTTGCATTTCATATTTAAGTCAACTAGGTTTTTAGGTAAACCAATAAGCTCGTATGAGCTTATTTTTAAGTCGTGGCTCTTCGGTTAGGCTCGTTGGGTTTGAACATGGGCTATTGGGCCTAAACCGTGAGCACTTGTCGGTTTCACAAGCCTATCGTGGCCCATTGTTTCTCTTTGTAACATACATGACTCGAAAACATGTTCCTATAAATCTATAAGTTCTTGTGTTTTAACTTATATTTACGTCGTATCTTGCATGCAAACGTTCGTTTAAATAGGGTATTTGTTTCCCAAGTCATGTGTCGTGTTTTTCCTTAATGAGTTTGGAGGTTGCGCGTTTTCTCTTATAAACAATTGTTTTCAGAAGTCTTGCTTCGTTAACGAGTACGTTACAGGTTTTTCCTTATGGTTTTTTTAACACCACACAAGGGGTTATACGCAATTAGCTTTGCGTATAACACGTACATTCTTGTATTTAACATGCACGTGGACATTACGCTAACCAATCTCATACTTTTATAAACGTGACTTGTATATTAGTTGGGGGGGGGGACGGAAGGAAACAAGTATCATACGAGTTGTATAGGTTCAACGTGACTTACAAGAGTCCTAGTGTATGAGTTGACGAGCTTTTGACGTGTAGAGTGCTAACCCAACGTTTTTACCGATAGAATTTACCTAATGTATGCCAACCCTTGGCTCGTGTCACTTTTAATCTCTTGTATGCTAAATCCTATAGAGCACCTTGTGTCTTAGAAAGATATGTGGGCAGGTATATGGGTTAGTTATAAGGTAGCCGTATGTAAGAGGATTAATGAGAATGGTTTTAGCTTTGGTGGGAGTGTTTTAAGTGTTTTAGAAGTGTTCAAGTGTATGTGTGAGTGAGTATTTATAGGAAATGAGCTAGTTACAATTCCTAGTCACATGAACAAACCAAACCGTGCCCTATCTACTAGTGGTTTTGTGGTTTTGGTTAATCACACATAGTTTTGTTAAAACACAAATCGGTAACTTTTCTAATTACAAGATTAAATATACAAGATATTCTTTGATACTTGAAATCTTGTGATTTGTGGTGTATGTCTTTTTTCTCCGATTATACAAAGGTAAAAGAGAGCCAATTGTTATTAACCCATTCGTTGTATTGAGTAGTGGGGGACCCCTATTTAGGATCTACTTTAATTATTGGGAGGCAGTTTGTACATGTTACTTTGCAATATCATGGGAAGATTATCTAGGTGATTTGTGGTTGTACTCTGTATGCCATGGGGTTTTCTTAGGGAAGGAAAGGATCCAAAGTGATTTTTATACCATTGTGTAACTAGCTAACTAGAGACATGTTGTACAAATCTTAATTAGACCTAGATGTACATTGTACTTAGTGTAATTTTCTAGTTATACTTGTCCCATAATTCGGATCTAGTGGGTCTTTAACACAAGAATTGTTTTTTAATTTGTCGTTAAGGTTTTAAAATGTGGGTATTGGTTTGTAGTCTAGGTAACGTTCTAGGTATTCCGGGGGTTATGTCGAAATGTATTTTATTGGTAACGTAACCCTTTTACGTGACCAATAAATAAAATACGCAAAGTACATAATTATCTTCTTAATAATTATATATTACTTGGTTGATGTAAACCTTAATTTATTTGATGACCGTTTACATTAATTGATTATTTCTAGTCTACATGATTTAGCTTAAAGGTCAAAATTAAAAGTAAACGCGTATCGAACTCAAATAAATTGTAACCATCAATAGAGTCGTACAATGACATGAAAATGAGAAATGTTACAGTCTCCACCCGTTAAAAGAGCTTTGTCCTTAAAGCTGATAGCCTTGTTGTAGATGACGAAGCTCCCTGTTTGTTTGTGAAGAGTGCGGGTATTTCTTTTTGAACGAATCCTCAGTTCCAGAGTGGGAACTCAGGGCCCCGCTTAGAGTTCCAGTGAACCTTAACCAATGGTATCCGGCTTCGCTTCAATCGTTTGATCTCCCGTCCCATAATTTCAACGGGCTCTTCCACAACTAGAGCTTATCGTCAACATGAATTCCTTCTAATGGCATGACTAAAGGTTCATCAGCATAACATTTCTTCAGATTAGACACATCGAATGTCATGTGGCACAACTTGCTCAACTCTTGAGGGAAGTTCCCAGGCTGTGTAGGCAACTTTCCCAACTTTTGCTAACACCTTGAAAGTCCGACGTATCTTGTATTCAACTTGCCTCGCTTACCGAATTGCACAACCCCTTTCTAATGCGAGACCTTGAGCATAACTCTGTCCCCAACCTCGAACTCCATCAGCTTTCGTTTCTGATTGGCGTAGCTCTTTTGTCAATCCTGGGCTTGATCCTCGCCTTTGTTTCAGGAGGATCTTTTCCCGTTTTTCTTGGTATCAATTTCGGACAAGGCATATTGGGGTTCCCCAAACCTCGGACCAGCATCCACCGTGAGATCGACATTTTTGACATATCAGTGCCTCATAAGGGTCGGCCTTTATGCTAGTGTTGATAACTGTTGTGGATGAAAACTCGGCCAATGCAAATGTTTAAACCAGCCTTTGCCAAATATCAACCACCAAGCGACGTAGCATGTCCTCGAGGAGTGTTGATATGGTTATCTCGCTCTGACCCCGTCGGTTTCTGGATGATAGCTGTGTTTTATACTAATATCTGTACCAAAGCTTTCTGAAATGATCTCAAAATTTTGAAAGTAAATCTTCCATCCGATCACAGATATTTTGAGGCAGGTTATCCCGTTGTCTTGCTTACTATCCTATTTAAGTTACAACCTTGCCAATTTGTCTAAACAATTTCATTCTCCTTATTGGCAAAATGTGGGCAGATTTTTGTAAGACGATCAGAATCACCCAGATTGGTGTCATAAAGCCTTGTGACGGAACCTAGGAAGTTTGGTGATAAAATCCATCATTGATTTTATCCCACTTCAACTCGGTATCTCTGGTTGTACATATGGAAATCTGATGGCCTTTGATGTTCGGCCTTGGACCCTTGCACGGGTCAAGTACCTTGCGACATTAGGTGGTGATGTTGCTTTATATTGGGCCCCATATTAGCTTTTTCATGTCTTTGATACATCTTTTCCGAACTGAGATGGATATAGTATTTTGACTTGTGTGATTCGTGCATAATCACGGATCTTAAATCTCCATAGCATGGCAACCAACTCCTGCCGTGTAAATATAAGGTTCCATCGGCACGTGGTTCCAATCTTTCCTTGGGTATCTTCCCTTATGATTCTACCGCCTGGTCTTCATTCACGAGATTTCTCTGGTTTTGTAGGCTTCGATCTGAGTTCTAAATATGTGTTTTGGGAAGATCCAAGCCAATTTGTCATATCTTAAGGACACCCCCCATATGTCTTCTTGTTCGAAACACAAACAAGTTCTTTTCGAAACCTCATTGCTCATTCCGTTCCTTACGGCCCCTTAACGCATCGACCACTATGTTTGCCTTCCGGATGTAACGAATGTCGCAATCGTAATCGCATTACTACTCTAGCCACAACGGCGTTTGCCTCATGTTAGCTCCTTCTGATCAAGAATGTGTTGTAGGTTTTTATGGTCGGTGAACATGGTGCATTTGGTTCCATATGATAGTGGATACCATAATTCTTTAAGGTTATACACTACCGACCACAAGGTTTAAAATCATGAGTGGTGTAGTTACTTCTCGAATGAACTTTAGTTGTTGAGAAGCATAGGCATCACCTTCTCTCTCGCATCAATACACACCTTAAACCCTTGTGTGACGCATCACAGTAGACCACAAAGTCTTCGCTCCCTTCAGGTAAAGCCAGAATTGGTGCACTGCACAACTTCTGCTTTATTAACTGAAAAGCGTTCTCTTCCTTTTCACCCCAGTCGAACTTGATTCATTTTTGAGTAAGTTTCGTCATTGACTTAGCAATCTTCAAAAATCCTTCGATGAATCTTCGATAGTAACCAACAAGACCTAAAAATTGGCGAATCTCCGTTGGTGTCTTAGGAGATGCCCAATCTTTAATAGATTCTATCTTGGCTGGATCTACATGTATGCCTCTACTATCAATGACATGTCTGAGAAATTGTACTTTCGGAATCCAAAATTTACATTTTGAAAATTTGGCGTACAACTTCTCTTTCTTAAGCAATTCTAAAATGACCTTGAGATGTTCTTCGTGCTCTTTCTCGTCCTTTGAATAAATGAGTATGTCATCGATGAAGACAATTACGAACTTATCCAAGTAAGGCTTGCACACTCGGTTCATGAGGTCTATGAATACCGCAGGTGCGTTTGTCAGTCCGAATGGCATAACCTGGAACTCGTAATGGCCATAGCGAGTTCGGAATGCCGTCTTTGGAATGTCTTGCTCTCGCACTCTAAGATGGTGATATCCTGATCTCAGATCTATTTTTGAATAAATACTGGATCCTTGAAGTTGATCAAACAAATCGTCGATCCTTGGGAGTGGATAACTATTCTTTACTGTTAGTTTATTTAACTCACGGTAGTCGATGCACATCCTGAATGACCCATCCTTCTTTTTGATGAATAAGACCGGGGCTCCCTAAGGTGAGGAACTAGGCCTGATGAATCCTTTGTCGGAAAGATCTTGTAATTGTTCCGATAATTCCTTTATTTTGGATGAAGCCAATCGATATGGTGCTCGAGCTACGGGTGCGGCTCTTGGAATTAAGTCGATTTGGAACTCCACTGGTCGTGTCGGAGGAAGACCTGGAAAGTCCTCGGGAAATACTTCAGGAAAATCTCGGACGATTGGTACGTCCTTTATTTGTTTTCCTTTCGACTTGTCCTCCTCTTTCTTGGCGGATATCTGCGCCAAATAGACCTGGCCCACCACTAATATATCCTTTTGCCCAGGTACCCTTGAGCTTTTGAACTTAAAGATAACTGTCAAACTGAGATTCTCTCACGTTTTAATCTCGTTGCCACAAATAAAGTCAATGGTTTCTATTCCCATTGGAGAATTTGAAAAAGTTTCTCATTCATCAAACTCTATCACGGATGACATCTCCTTACTAGTCCATACCAATAATGACATCGAAAAAACTACCCAGTTCGTACGGGCATTAGATCTATGTTGAATGGTTGGTCCATAAATTTAAAGTGCAACCTTCGATAGAATAGTGTCAATACGACTAATTTCCCTCCAGCTAAATTCGGACATCATAACAATTTTCTATTAATGGAGTTGGGTGCGGCGGGCTGATGTTAATAAGGAAACCTAAATGCAGTGGATTTAATTAAAGCTGCTTTCGGCTCCAGTGGTCGAATAAGATAGATGCATAGCGGTTATTTAAGAGGAACGTACCTGTGATGACATTGGCATCAGGGTTTCCCGATGCATTTCCTCTCTTTTTTCGCTATTCCCAACTGACTTAAAACCCAGCTTTGTGCATCCCATTTCCTCCATACTTATTCTTCCAACTTAGGACATCTCTCTTGAAATGCCTGGTGCTCCACCACTCAAAACACAGTTCCTTGGATGTTGCCCATTGCCCCACTTCTGAGTATTTAGCAACAACTTGTATTAACAGTAGTTACTCTTGCCAATCGCTTGAGCAAAATGCCCTACTTTGTTGCACTTGTGGCATTTCTGGGTGCACTGGCCATTGTGGTGAAGATGGCAATTGGTGTACTTGGGCAAAGATCCCCCGTAAGGCTTCCTTTCGCCTGTCCCCATATTGTAGACCTTGGCGACATTCTGCCTTTTGAAGGGTTGTTGTGCTCGGTGACCATGGTGCCTGTTCATGGATGATCATCAGCCTCCTTGTGTTGTTAGATTGCTTTTTGGTGGGTGCGGAGTTTGTTGATCCATAAGTCGTTGGGCCAATCTCATATAGTTCATTAACGTCTTAGGTCTGGCAGACTTGGCGTGCCCATAAATGTTGTAGGAAGTCCGCTGATGTTACTTGTCAACCTTCTCGACTTCGTTGGAACAAAACTTGGTAATTTCAGGGTTAGTTCTTGGGAATTAGTTCAGTGTTTTATGCTGGAACATCGTTCCCCTTGACCTTTAGGTTCCAAAGCACCCACCCTCAATTTCTAACTTCTTGATTTAACATGCGAGGACAATACTTGTGTCATCTTTTTATTGAGTATTCCCATGGTAAGTACTTTGCTTATGCTCAGGACCTTCAAGGTTCTTATCTCTGGACCATTCCACTAAGTCTAAGCAGGCCAAAACCTAAACATAGTGGCAGGTGGAAACTTTACTTGATTCTCAATAGCACAACCACTGATATTGAAAACTGACTCCATCTTCTCAATCTACCAAGTCAAACCGACCACGCCTTCAGTCCCTTTGAAGTTCAAAGGTTGACACTTCATGAAGTCAGCGTAAAAACAAGGGCGCGCAGTTTGCACGTTCCTTCGGTTATCCTCGTGTGAACTGTGGCTTCCATCTCCATTGGTGGAGTTTCGCAAAAGAGCTTGGTCAATCATTGCTTGGATGGATTCTGGAGTCATGTTGTTTGGGTTGGTGTTGTTAATAGGGGTATTCGGTCCTCTTCTGGTCCTAGGTGTCATGGTTTGTCTAGATCACAAACGACAAAACATGATGTTATATGACAGAATATAATAATGTATGGATGAGATATCAACATAAGAGAGGTATATAGTACAACATACACATCCATTTCATTCATAACTTTGAAAATTTTACATGAAATAGTTGTCGGAGAAAGAGTGTACTATTCAAGTTAACAGTAAGTTATCGATGTCCATTAGTAAAAGCGGTATAGTACACTTAATACTACAATACAAAAGATCTAAGGCTATGTTAGCGGGGAAAACCCCTAATACTTAACATGCATGTACAATGACCTAGCAAGATAAAATAACATAAATCACTAGATGTGACCGTCAGCATCCCCAGAAGCATCCTCTTGTAGTGATCTGGAATCCTAGCTCGGTCCTGACTGTCTAGCTCTCCTCGCTTACTCTCGCAGTGCTAAAACAACTCGGCTGCATGTAGCCTCATTTCTTGCCTCATGTCTCTAATAACTTGGAGAGTCTCTACCATCTGGTTCCTGGACGCCTACGGGTTGTCTCTCGAGACGTATGGGCTAAACTCAGCATTGCTGCATCTGGAAAACGAGTTCAATGTACTGGTGCATTTTTTGTGTCTGAATAAGAGTACCCTGCAGCTGTAGCTGTGTCTGGTGTGCCTGGAGATGGGTCTCGTGTGCATACACATGATCACGATGGGTCTGAAGCTCCTGATGAGTCGCCTGACTCAATCCTATCGAGTGAGCCCAAGCCTCTCGGGAAGCATAGGCCTCCTCCTCCACCATCCATACTGTCTCCTGGAGAGTCATCCTATCCCCCATAAGTAAATCGACCCGCTGCGAGTCCATATCGACTCGCTGTGATATACGAGACCTACTATCCTGAGCATCCTCTAGTAAAGCATACAAGTCCTGTGTATCATGCTCATGGAGCTCAGCAAGCTCTGTGACCCTAGTATTGACCTCTCCTAAGGTCACCGGTGCTATCTCAGGCACTGCCTCTGCTGGATCTACCCAAGTATCCCTAATACCATACCCAACATCTCTAATCCCTTGTCGTCTCTCCTTAGCATCTACCGTGCTGACAAACCCATAATCTATCCCTCGACCTCTGGTAGGTCTAGCAGTGGAACTCTCCCCGACCTCATATCTGGAGCCTAAAGTGGACAAACACAACCTCTTACGGGGAGGCTGCTCAGACTCAGGAATATCATCCCTACGGTCAACAGGTGGTGGTATGTATAGAGATGGTGGTAGTGGTGGTAGTGGTGTTGATGGTAGTGCGGTAGTAACTGCATCAATAAGAGCCTGAGTGGACGCTATCCTGAGTGTTTGAAATTGGGTTGGACACCCAGATGATAGTAGTAAAGGTGATGAATGTGCAGGTGGGGCCATGCACCTAGCAAGGCGCTCCCCTGCAGAGAGTGGTGATAGTGAGATAGGTGGTGATGGTGATGGAGTAGTCATGGCTAGAAGTCTCTTGACCTCTGCCTCAATCTGATCCTGCAAACAGACTCATCCCCGATAGGGAAGAGATTCTGACTCTTGAAGAAGAGAGTCGCTCAAAATTGAATAAAGACTTAGTAAAACCTTATGACTACACACGGGAAAATAGTCTTTATGAAATTTTTAAACCCCCGACTCAGCATTATGAAATTCAGTTCGCACATGCAAATGAAATAAGAAAGAAAATGTGGAGAAAATCGTTTGTGAAAACAAAACCAAACATTTTCACAAAACATCGATACTACCATGTCAAAGCAATAAAGCACAAACTAGACAAGCATATAATGTCCTGACGAATAACATTAATCATTTGAAATGCAAGCTGATTTAAAGTACGTTGAATCTCTTGAAGATGAAATTGAATCTGATAAGGTAGAATTTTAAAACATGTATGATATGCTTTTGCAAGAATGTGTGTCAAATGATATTATGTGTTCATATTTTCAATCTTTATCTGATTTAGATGGGATCACTGAATTACAATGCTTATATCTTCATAAAGTCAGGTAATGTGACTGTCTTGCACAAAATCTTTCTGAACAAACTGAATTTGTAAGTAAAGAGATTTACACTGAGCTTTTACGAAGTTTTGCTAAATTAGAAAAAGATTCAATTTCTCTTGAAATCGCTTTACAACAATGTCAAGAACAACTGAAAAATGACACAGTTTGCAAAGAAAAAGCTCAAAATGTATTATCAGAAGAACGTGAACAATATTTGAAATACAAGATTTGAAGGACAACAGCAAGACAAGAACATAGCAATTTGTGTGTTATAGAAACTCCTTGAAATGCTAAAAGGAAAATATGTGGACACTAAGTTTGATAAACCATCTGTTGTTCGACAACCAAATGCTCAAAGGATTCCAAAACCATCAGTTTTAGGAAAACCGGCTCCTTTTTCAGACTCTCTTGAGAGAAAAAATTTTGCAAAGAAAAAGTCAGTTTCAAAAACTAATGAGTCAGAGGGTTTATCAAAACCAATCACTCTACAGAATTTGCCTCGAACAGCAATGCAAGCTGTAAGTAACACAAATGTGATTAAACCAGGCATGTATCGAATTGAAAGTAGTACAACACAAACTAGAGCACCATAGTTGACTCAGACTTCTAGGAATACTAATCCTCGCGTGTCTACATCTACAAGAGTAGCTCACAGAACTAATGTTAGCAGACCACAGCCTAGGAGCAATCAAATAAAAGATAAGGTCCTGCCAAACACTAGTCAAGTGAAGTTTAAGAAGACTGAAGTAGAAGACCACCTTAGGAATACTAGTATTTCTAATCAAACAAAGTCTGTAACTGCGTGTAATGACAGTTTAAATTCTAGAACTTCGAATATTAATGCTGTTTGTGCTACTTGTGGAAAATGTGTGTTTAATTCGAATCATGATGCTTGTGTTTCTAAGTTTTTGAATGACGTGAATGCTAGAACTAAGAAGCCTAATGTAGTGCCTATTAGTACTACAAAACCCAAAAGTCAAGTGAACAAATCTGTTGCAACACCCCATAAGAAAATAGCTGCATCAGAATCCACTACCACAAATTCTAAGAGTTACTATAGGATGCTATATAAGAAAACTAGTAGGTCTTTAAATGGAAGATATGCACAACCATAATACCATCAGCATATAAATGGGTTCCTAAGACAAAAAGGAATTGTACCTAAAGTTCGGAATGAAAGTGGAAAAAAAATTAATTTTGCCATAAGATAAGCATCTAGGATAACTAATGTCTTAAAACTCACAAACACTTTAGGATCTAATTTTTCATGTATTCCATCATCCTCTAATTCTCTTGCAGATTGTACAACTCATCCTATTCATTGTTGACTCAGGATGCACAAAGCACATGATGGACAATCTATCTCTGCGTCAATTTTGTTGAAAAATATTTGGTACCGGTTCATTTTGGCAATGATCAATTTGCTCCAATTCTTGGTTTTGGAGATTTGGTTCAAGGAAATATTATGATCAATAGGGTTTACTACGTCGAAGGTCTCAATCACAATCTTTTCTCGATTGGTCAATTCTGTGATGCGGATTTGGAGGTTGCATTTCGGAAATCTACGTGTTTTGTTAGATATCTTCAGGGAAATGACTTACTAACCGGTAATCATGGAACTAGATCTCTATATATTATCTCTTCAAGAAGACAACTTCAATCAACTCCAATCTGTCTCATGGCTAAAGCATCACCAACTCAAGCATGGTTATGGCATCGAAGACTTTCTCATCTCAACTTTGACTACATCAACTTGCTTTCAAGAAAGATGTTGTGATTGGTTTACCAAAACTGAACTACATCAAGAATCAACTATGTTCCTCTTGTGAAGTAAGTAAAGCAAAACGAAGTTCATTCAAGTTAAAGATTTTTCCAACTATCCCCCCCCCAAAAAAAAAAAAAGGACGGGTATTAAATTGCTTCATATGGACTTATGTGGTCTAATGCGGGTTGCTAGCCTAAATGGGAAGAAAATATTCTGGTAATAGTCGATGACTACTCAAGATAAACTTGGACACTCTTTCCTACGATCCGAAGGATGAAGCACAGAAGTTTTAAAAATACTTTCTCATTATGATCCAAAGGAAAATCTTTCAAGCCCTTTAATCTCTGTTCCACTGACAGAGGCACTGAGTTCTTAAACAAGACACATAATGCATTCTTAAAAAAAGATAGTAATTGAGCATCAACTTCTAACTCGAACACACGAACAGAACGGCTTTGTCGACAGTATGAAACCGCACTCTTGTTGAGCTGCTCGCACTATCATTCAGCTTCAAAACTTCCTTTATTCTTTTGGGCTGAAGCAATTGCAACCGCATGCTATACTCAAAACAGGTCAATCATCATCCTAACTCATGAGAAAATAGCATATCACATCATTAATGACAGATGGCCCTCAATTAAACACCTTCACATCTTTGGTTGCACTTGTTACCTAACCAGAGATGGTGATAACTTGGATAAGGTGAAAGAAAAAGGGGATCCATGCATTTTGGTGGGATACTCCACTCAGTCAAAAGGATATCGTGTCTACAACAAGAGAACAAGATTGATAGTTGAATCCATACATCTCAGATTTGATGAGATCAAAGAGATGTTTGAGACGTCTGTTGCTAATGACACTTCAGGCCTCGTTCCCCAGTGACAAAAGGCATTAGATTATGATAACCCTGACCCCGCACCAGAACTACAAAATGTTTCTCCTTCAGCAGATACAACAGTTCCATCACAACAGGAGTTGGATCTTCTTTTCGGTCCTTTGTACGATGAATTTTTCAATGATGGTACTTCTCGGAGTCCACATGTCTTCTTCTCCTACCGACAATTTCTATTCAAAAAGTACACATACCTCAACTCATATTCAACCACACCAGAACCGACCAACCCAACAAATGTTTTCATGTTGAGTAAAACAACGAAAAAAAAAAAAAAAAAAAAAAAAAAAAAAAAAAAAAAAAAAAACAAAAAAAAAAAAAAAAAACAAAAAAAAAAAAATATCAAGCGAATTTACCAATCCTTTCTGTACACCGGTACAAGAAAATGCTGAGTCTTCCTCACGCAATATTGGTACTTCAAATATGCATACCTTCAATCAACCTCAAGATTCTGAATACCGATGGATAAAAGATCACCCGTTAACTCAAGTTCGTGGCAATCCATCCAAGCCAGTGCAAACAAGACGACAACTTGCAACCGATCCTGAAATGTGTATGTTCGCACTTACCGTAAGCACTGCTGAACCAAAAAACATTAAGGAGGCAATGGCAGATTCTGCATGGATAGAAGCAATGCAGGAAGAACTTCATCAGTTTGACAGACTACAAGTCTGGGAACTCATTGACAAACCTTTTGGCAAGAACGTAATCAAGCTAAAGTGGTTATGGAAAAACAAAAAGGATGAAGACCAAACTGTAATTCGCAACAAAGCATGACTTGTACAAAGGGCTGCTCAGGAAGAAGGTAATGATATTTCGAAGAACATTTGCTCCAGGTTTCTCGCTGGAGCTGTCAGAATTTATGTCGCAATATGCTGGCACACAAGTCTTTTCTAATTATCAGATGGACGTGAAAACGGCATTTCTTAAATGTCCATTAAAGGAGAGGTTTACTGTTCACAACCAACTGAATCTTTGAACCTGATCATACTAGATAAAGTTTACCATCTAAGGAAAGCTCTATATGGATTAAAACAAGCTCCGAGAGCCTGGTAAGATGAACTCTCAAAATTCCTGATTTCCAAAGGTTTTACTAAAGGTATCATTGACCCGGCCCTATTCATGATAAAATACGGGGAGGACGTTCTACTTGTGAAAATTTACGTTGATGACATTATTTTTGGTTCCACAAACCTTAAATTTTCTAAACGATTTAAAAAATTAATGCACTGTAGATTTGAGATGTCCTTAATAGGGGGAATGAAATTCTTTTTAGGACTTCAGATCCACCAATCCCCACGCGGTATTTTTATCAATCAGGCCAAATATAACTTTAGAGGATTCATTAAAAACATGGTTTGAAAAGGACAAAGCAATGGTACACCAATGGCTACGAAAACCTAAATTAGATGCAGACTGAGTTGTGAACCCGTAACCAAACTGACTAACTGTAGTAAAATTGGGTCACTCATGTAATCTGTAGCATCTAAGGTAGATCAGACATAGTCAAGCATTTGTTTATTGTGCAATAATATAACAAGACCGACTGAAAACACCTCAAAGAGGTTAAAAGATCTGTTCGATACTTAAGAGTAACATTAGCATGGGACCTGGTATCCGAAGGGTTTCTGTGCTTTGAACTAACATCTTTTTCAGATGCCGATCATAGCAGGATGCGTTATACTCGCAAAGCACTTATAAGGAATACAATTCCTATGTGATTAAATACAGCTGGATTGTCAAAAAAGCAAGCATGTACTGCAATGTAATCAGCCTAGGCTGAATACGGTGGCGTACTGCAAGTTGTGCTCAAGTAATGTGGAATGAGAACACAACTTCAAGATTATCTACACACAACAAAATACCGTTGTATTGCTACTCTCAGTCAGCCAAAGCAATCTCATGCAACCCTGTGCAGCACTCCCGTACCAAGCACATCTATACTCGGAAATCATTCATTAAGGCACAGCGTTTAAAACGGTATAATTGAATGTACTATGTCAGAACTGAATACCATTGCTATATGTTTACTAAACCCTATCCGAAATAGGTTGCAGTATCTTTTCAAGCGAATTGTTAGAGATGTTTGACTCCAGCAGAAAACTGGAGGTTTGGACAAATGAAATCAGCTTGATACTTCATCAAACATCACCATTTACAGTATTTTTGAAAAAAGAAAAATACAAAAATATAAATTTCAAAAAAGAAAAATACAAAATCAAAAACAGAAAAATGTTTCAAAAAAATATCTTTTCGACATGTCCTCTGGATCGATAACATTTACGAACCTATAAAATTTGATTACCATCGACACGGGCGTGTAAATGAAGGTTCGAACAGGAGTTTCAAAGTTTTCAAAACATTTACATTTCTACTTTTCTTGATGACATGTAATCACTCTCAATTGTAACACGGACCCGAACGACAAATGAAGTGTACGCATAAGTGCGCTTATCCCTTAGCTTAGAAAATAAAGTCTTCTAACATTTTGGTTTTCCAACAAGTTGAACATTATTTTCAAAGAAATTATTCATACGATTCAAAAATTTTACAAAAATTGCATGTTCAACACTCCATCCCTCATATGTGATTACAAGACAATTATCTAACATTTGTGTCAGTGTTTCAATGATTCAATGTTGGAGGGGTAGTTTTCTGAAAAACAATGTTTTAATAGATTGTTTGGATCACATCATAACATGACAAATCCATATTGTATTCATCACATTATAAAAAGGTCCTTAATACATCTAAGGAGTAATATAGACTAATAAATAGCTGATTGTTATAAGATGATTAGGTGGTTGAGCATAATTTTTGTGAGTTAAAGAAACTCATTGAAAAATGCAAAGGAAAATATGTGGACACTAAGTTTGATAAACCATCTGTTGTTCGACAACCAAATGCTCAAAGGATTCCAAAACCATCAGTTTTATAAAACGCTCCTTTTCAACTCCTTGAGAGAAAAAATTTTTGCAAAGAAAAAGTCAGTATCAAAAACTAATGAGTCAGAGGGTTTATCAAAACCAATCACTCTACAGAATTTGCCTCGAACAACAATGCAAGCTGTAAGAAACACAAATGTGATTAAACCAGTCATGTATCGAATTGAAAGTAGTACAACACAAACTAGAGCACCATAGTTGACTCAGACTTCTAGGAATACTAATCCTCGTGTGTCTACATTTACAGGAGTAGCTCACAGAACTAATGTTAGCAAACCACAGCCTAGGAGCAATCAAATGAAAAAGATAAGGTCCTTCCAAACGCCTTATTCAATTGAAGTTTTAAGAAGACCTGAAGTAGAAGACACCTTAGGATATACTAGTATTTCTAACAATACAAAGTCTGTAACTGCGTGTAATGAACAGTTTAAATTCTAGAACTTCGAATATTAATGCTGATTTGAGCAACTTTGTTGAAAATGTGTGTTTATTCGAATCATTAAGTTGTGTTTCAAAGTTTTTGAATGACTGCATGCTAAACTAAGAAGCCTAGATGTAGTGCCTATTAGTACTAACAAAACCTAAAAGTCAGTGAACAAATCTGTTGCAACACCCCAAAAGACAATAGCTGCATCAGAATCCACTACCACAAATTCTAAGGATTACTATAGTATGTCTAATAAGAAAACTAGTAAGGCGTGGAAATGGTAGATAGCACAACAATGCCCATCTGCATATACATGGTTTCCTAAGACAAAAAGGAAATGGGTACCTAAAGTTCGGAATGAAAGTGTGAATAAGAAATTTATTTTTGCCATAGATAATGTATCTAGGATAACTAATGTCTTAAAACTCATAAACACTTAGATCTAATTATCATGTATTCCATCATCCTCTAATTCTCATTAGCAATTGTACAACTCAACCAATTCATTGTTGACACAGGATGCACAAGCACATGATGGACAATCTATCTCTGCTGAGTAATTTGGTGTGAAAAATTTTGTGTACCGTTCATTTGTCAATGATCAAAATGCTCCAATCTTGTGTTTGGAGGTTTGTTCAAGGAAAAGTATTATGATCAACAAGGTTTACTACGTCGAAGGTCTCAATCACAATCTTTTCCGTTGGACCAATTCTGTGATGCGGATTTGGAGGTTGCATTTCGGAAATCTAACATGTTTGTTAGAGGATCTTCCAGTGAAATGACTTACTAAACCGGTAATCCATGGAACTGATCTCTAATATAATTTCTCTTCAAGAAACAACTTCATCAACTCCAATCTGTCTCATGGCTAAAGCCTCACCAACTCAAGCATGGTTATGGCATCGAAGACTCCATCTCAATATCGACTACCATCAACTTGCTTCCAAGAAAGATGTTGTGAATGTTTACCACAACTGAAATACGTCAATAATCAACTATTTGCCTCTGTGAATTACTTAAGCAAACGAAGTTCATTCAAGTAAGATTTGTTCCAACTTCCAAAGGACGGTTAGCATTATGCATTATAAGGACTTATTGGACCAATGCGGGTTGCTAGCATAAATGGGAAGAAATATATTACTGGATATAATGTCGATGACTACTCAAGAATACTTGGACACTCTTCTACGTTCCAAGATGAAACCACCCTAATATTAAAAAACTTTCACACGCAGACCAAAGAAATCTTCAAGCCCTTGTAATCTCTGTTCGCACGGACAGAGGCACTGAGTTCTTAAACAAGACACTTAATGCATTCTTTAAAGAAGAAGTAATTGAGCATCAAACTTCTATACCTCGAACACCCGAACAGAACGGCTTTGTCGAAAGATGAAACCGCACTCTTGTTGAGGCTGCTCGAACGATGCTTTCAGCTTCTAAACTTCCTTTATTCTTTTGGGCTGAAGCAATTGCAACCGCATGCTATACTCAAAACAGGTCAATCATCATCCTAACTCATGAGAAAATAGCATATCACATCATTAATGACAGATGGCCCTTAATTAAACACCATTCAATACTTTGGTTCACTTGTTACCTAACCATAGATGGTGATACTTGGATAAAGGTGAAAGAAAAAGGGGATCCATGCATTTTGGTGGGATACTCCACTCAGTCAAAAGGATATCGTGTCTACAACAAGAGAACAAGATTGATAGTTGAATCCATACATCTCAGATTTGATGAGATCAAAGAGATGTTTGAGACGTCTGTTGCTAATGACACTTCAGGCCTCGTTCCCCAGTGACAAAAGGCATTAGATTATGATAACCCTGACCCCGCACCAGAACTACAAAATGTTTCTCTCACAGATACAACAGTTCCATCACAATCAGTAGTTTGGATCTTCTTTTCGTCCCTTGTTCGATTAATTTTAATGATGGTACTTCTCGTGTCAACAATTCTTCCTTCTCTACTGACTATTCTATTCAAAAGAAACAACTACCCTTCAACGCATATTCAACCTACACCAGCACCGACACTTCCAACAAATGTTCATGTTTAGGAAAACAAGATAATCACGCATAATTTACCAATCTTTCTGTACACCGGTAACAAGAAAATGGTGAGTCGTCCTCACGCAAATATGTACTTCAAATATCATACCTTCAATCAACCTCAAGATTCTGAATACCGATGGACAAAAGATCACCCGTTAACTCAAGTTCGTGGAAATCCATCCAAGCCAGTGCAAACAAGACGACAACTTGCAACCGATCCTGAAAATAGTATGTTTCGCACTTACCCGAAAGCACGCTGAACCAAAAAACATTAAGAGGCAATGTCAGATTCTGATGGATAGAAGCAATTGCAGGAAGAACTCATCATTTGACAGACTAACAAGTCCGAGAACTCATTGACAAACCCTTTGGCAAGAACGTAATCAAGCTAAAGTGAGTTATGGAAAACAAAAGGAAAGAAGACCAACAGTAATATCGCAACAAAGCACGACTTGTAGCAAAGGGTAATGCTCATGAAAAAGGTATAGATTTCGAAGATCATTGCTCTCAGTTGCTCGCTTGAGGCTTTCAGAAATTTTTTGTCGCATATGCGCACACAAGTCTTTTCTAATTTAACATATTGAACGTGAAATGGCATTTCTTAATGGTCCATTAAAGGAGGAGATTATGTTGCCACAGACGGATTCGATGATCCAATCATCTAGAAAAAGTTTACCATCAAAGGAAAGCTCTATATTTGATTAAAACAAGCTCCGAGAGCCTGGTATGATGAACTCTCAAAATTCCTGATTTCCAAAGGTTTTACTAAAGGTATCATTGACCCGACCCTATTCATGATAAAATACGGGGAGGACGTTCTACTTGTGAAAATTGACCGTTGATACAATTATTTTTGGTTCACAAACATAATTTTCTAACGATTAAAAAATTAATGCACAGTAGATTTGAGATGTCCTTAATGGGGGAATGAAATTCTTTTTAGGACTTCAGATCCACCAATCCCACGCGGTATTTTTACAATCAGGCAAATATACTTTAGAGATTCTTAAAAACATGGTAATGGAAAAAGGACAAAGCAATGGTTACACCAATTCTACAAACACTAAATTAGATGCATACTTGAGTGTTGGAACCCGTATACCAAACTACAAATTGAGGGAACTAGGGTTAAAAGATTGGGGTCACTCATGTATCTAACATCTAGTAGATCAGACATAGTGCAAGCAGTTTGTTATTGTGCAAGATATCAAGCAAGACCGACTGAAAACACCTCAAAGAGGTTAAAAGGATCTTTCGATACTTAAGAGGTAACATTAGCATGGGACTCTGGTATCCGAAGGGTTCTGGCTTTGAACTAACAGCTTTTTCAGATGCCGATCATGCAGGATGCGTTGATACTCGCAAAAGCACTTATGGAGGAATACAATTCCTAGGTGATAAATTAGTCAGCTGGATGTCAAAAAAGCAAGACTGTACTGCAATGTAATCAGCAGAGGCTGAATACGTGGCGTTATCTGCAAGTTGTGCTCAAGTAATGTGGATAGAACACAACCTTACTAGATATAGGGTCACAATTACAACAAAATACCGTTATAATGCGACTCTCAGTCAGCCATCAGCAATCTCGATGCAACCCCGTGCAGCACTCCCTACCAAGCACATCCAAACTCTGGTATCATTTCATTAAGGAATCGGTTGAAAACGGTATAATTGAATTGTACTTTGTCAGAACTGAATACCAATTGGCTGATATGTTTACTAAAGCCCTATCCGAAGATAGGTTTCAGTATCTTGTCAGGCGAATTGGTATGAGATGTTTGACTCCAGCAGAACTGGAGGTTTTGACAAATGAATCTGCTTGATACTTCATCAAACATCACCATGTACATATTTTTGAAAAAAGAAAAATACAAAAATATAAAATTTCAAAAAGAAAATACAAAATCAAAAATCAGAAAATGTTTCAAAAAAATATTCTTTTCGACATGTCTCTTGGAATCGATAACATTTACGTACCTAAAAATGTTGATTAACATCGACACGGGCGTGTAAATGAAGTTCGAACAGGAGTTTCAAAAGTTTTCAAAACATGTCATTTCTACTTTTTCTTGATGACTTGTAACACTCCTCAATTTTAACTACTCGGACCCGAACGACAAAGGAGAGTGTACGCATAAGTGCGCTTATCCTTAGCGTTAGAAGAGAAGTCTTCTAACATTTGGTTTTTCAAAAAGTTGAACATAATTTTTCAAGAATTTATTCATGACGATTCAAAAATTTTACAAAATTGCGTGTTCAACACTCCATCCCTCATATTGTTTTACAAGACAATTATTCTACATTTGGTGTCATTTTCAAATGAGTCAATGTTTGAGGGGGAGTTTTCTGAAAAACAATGTTTTAATGATTGTTGGACACATCATAACATGACAATTCTTATGTATTCATCACATTATAAAAGGTCTTAATAACATCTAAGGAGTAATAATGACTATTAAATAGATTGATTGTTATAAGATGATTAGGTGGTTGAGCATAATTTTTCAAGAATTCTTCGAGGACAATTATTAATCAATTTCAAATATTTGTGCTCAAATTGCTAAAACCCTTCAATTTTATATCTTTTTACAACTTTTAAATCAATGATTTTGTGTCAAACATATGTAAAATTAAGGGGGAGCAAGTTAATGTTCCATATAATTCATGCTAAGTATAAAAGTTTTTCCCATAGAATTTTTATGACAAATTTTAATCATAAGGTATTTCAAAAACTAAGTGAATTAGTATTTAAAATAAGGAGAAAAATATAATTAAAATGTGATCTTGATAATAATAAGTGATCTAATCGACTCAAAGTGATTGATACTCTTTGGAAAAAAGGTTTTATGGTTACGATCTCATACCTACAACATCTTATTTCACGACGATTCTGAAGTCATAAGGTGGTAGAGTTTATGTATTTTGTCCTATGGATCCAACCAGAACCGGAGGGAACTACCCCAATGACACACATAGGTTAGAAATAGCATTCCTTATGTATGATTGGAGATGAATGTGTATAAGGAGAATTCTGACAAGATTGAGGCTAACACTGGAACCAATCACAACAAGGTTTGTTAGTAATGACGTCTTGGAAAAAAAAAAAGCATTGAAGGGGTTAAAGAATAGAAAAGAAATGTATGGATAAAGGTGAAAGAAAGAAGCCCTCCACACAACTTAGGCAGAAACCGGGTCAATACATATGCTGTCAGAATCACAATGTTGATTGCTGACATTGAAGACGACATCATGGACCCAGTGATGCAATGCACAACCCTTCCCAGCCATTCGGGTTTCTCTCAAAAGAAACTTGTCTCATTTGTCACGGAGATACACACGACTTCTATTGACTTTCTCACTCCGAGTTAGTTAATATTGAATAGGTGGCAGTCTGCTCCAGCCTCCGATTACTAAAAACCAAAACGCACTAATCGAGTCTAGAGCCAAGAGATCATCAAATAAATCTCATTAGGACACATTCCATGACAAACACTTGTTGAACATCATTAAGTTCACAAGCTGTTAACAAGAGTCCTACGCATTATCCTTGTGATTCTGCCAGAACATTCAGAGTGATACTCTTTAGTATTCACAATGACGAATGGAAATCCTTCCAGTGTCATCATCAAACAGCACTGCGGTAGGTGACTTGCGAGATTCTATATGAATCAAGCTTGTGTCAACTGGATATCGATAAAGGTCCAGTAAATGAATTGACGACATAATCAGAAAGATAGTAACTATCTGATTCACTCTTACCGTGTTGTCTGCTTTGAGACGTTCCGGTAATGAGAACTAGCAAGCATGGCAAATCTAATACATCTGTGTTAGAAGATCCTACGCTTTGAGCTGGAAACCCTGTCAAGGAGATTCTTTGAATCTACCTGATCACAGGTACAGTATTTATACTGTAAAACGGTCCTACGGAACCGGAGGTTAATCTAACCAAATCCGGACGAATGACAAAGCCATATTCGTCCACCCGCTTTATTGCTAACTGTTTTATTTCAGGATACATAAAGATGGAGATGGTGATGCCTCATTCCAGCTGAAGTCGGATTCATTACCACATGCTCATGCTCACTCTACAAAGACATTCTATAAGCATCAAGATTCAAGAATCATGAAAGCTCAAGAATTAAAGACAAAGACTTCCGCAAACTCTGATATTAACGATAACTCCTCAGAAATCAAGCTTCGGGGGAGATTATTAGAAAGCTTTCAAGATGATGCAAAGTATGAGCATGTTGGTCAAGACACAAGATCGCAAGGTGGCAAAGACGTTAAAGACAAACAAGGATAAAGATTTAAAGATCTTGGAACAAAAGACAAAGTCGAAAGACAATGACAAAGGCTCAAGATCAAATATCACAAAGCATGAAGGAACAAGCCTACAACAAGATAAAGACCAAAACAAAGACTCAAGAACTAAACGACAAAGCAATCTCAATAAGTCCAAGGAAGTAAGATTCAAAGACCTCGCTTCGGGGGAGATTGTTAGCCTCAAAATATTAAGTCGAACAAGGAAACTCGGTCTTTATTTATTAGTCGTTGTATTTGGCTAGAAAAGGAGTCGGGCTCGTGATTTAAACTAATATTGTATACGTTGCAGGCTAAAGCCCAAAACCCGAGCCGACCTAACAACACTACACCTAGGTGTCACCCTAGGTTAGTAAGAAAGTATAAATACCCCTCTCCACTCTTGGAGAGGGTGTTGGTCTCATTTGTATTTTGTATGCAAGGTAATCAACCATCTCATTTTTCTCTCTACTTTCTCTCTCTAAAATTCTTTCTTTATCTTATCATCTTATTTTTCTTATTCAAGTATGAAGTGAAGGTGGTTTCGGGTTACCGGCATTTGGTATCAATCGCCACAGGGGTGATTTAGTTTTGGTTCGTGTGTTTTTTTTACATTTTTTAAGGTTCAAAAATTCTATAAAGCTTACAAAAGTGAGTTTTTGATCTTCCTAACTACTCAAGGTTTTATCTTGCTTAAAGTTTAGGAGGTTTTAAACTTTCATTTTTGTTGTTTTATAAAATTCGGTACGTGTTTGTGTCAAAAAAATCTGTTCTGAGTTTGCAAAAAGTAGTATACCGAGTTCTACTACTACCGAGTTTGATATTAAGTATAAAAGTACATCGAATTTGTGTATTGATAGGAACCACCAGGGTTTGATTCTTGGAAAGGACTTTATTTGATCTTTATTATTTTATTCCGAATTTGCTTAGAATTTGCAAAAAAAGTGTGTTTTAGGATTTCAGTTCATTCTCGGTAATTCGCATAAGAGTTGTAATAGTGCACACATTTTTTGATTTTATCGAAAAGTGTGTTTTAGGATTTCATTTCATTCTCGGAAGTTAGCATAAAGGTTGTAATAGATATACAAATCTTCGGTTTTATCGAGTTTTGTGTTAGGAAAGGTATTATCGAATTATTGTAATAGGACATTTGTTAGATAATTCTCGTTTGTAATTTTTCATTGATTTTGATCAATATTGTCTTCAAGTTCTATCCGAGAAATTTGTCCGACAAATTCTACCGAGTTTTGCTTTGTCCGAGAAACCTTCCGAGTTTGCTCTATCCGATATCTTACCGAGTTTGTTACCGAATTTGCTTTACCGATTTTGTTACCAAATTTGTTACCGAATTTGTTTAATCGAATTTGTAACATCAAGACAAAACCACAACACAACTTTATCATCTTAAGATCCTACAAATCATTTTTCACTTCATAATTTCTTATAATTTCTCATGACACACTCAATAACAACTTCCACAACCGCCAGTCAATGCACTAACAAAATAATGCGTAGCTGTGGTTCAAGGGATCGTCCACCAATGCTTGCAACAGGACGATATGCACAATGGCGATCACGGTTCTTACGATACATTGATACAAGACCAAATGGTGATGCCTTACGGAAGTGCATTCTCAAAGGTCCATACACTCCAACGATTGTCACAACACCAGCTGTTCCTACAACAGAGGATTCTCCAGCAGTTCCTGAACAAACAACAGTCGAGACAGTTATGAATATGACTCCTGAAAACAGAGCTCATTTTGAATCAGAAAAAAGAAGCAATTCATTTGATATTGACTAGAACTGGAGATGAAATATACTCAACTGTTGATGCTGTAACACCCCCAAAATCATACTATGCAGCGGAATGGTAACATTGGGGTGCTACTTCAAGTACAACAAACAAGATATAGGAAACGACCAAAAATGGACGTTTTAAGATAATATTTCATTTATAGCAAAATATCAGAGTTAATACATTAGGTCCCATAAGTTTTTGATGTCATAAACATTCAACATACATTTTAATTAAACATGATTCCATAATCCCAAAAGATGACTTAAGTTTTTATGAAAAGATAAAAGTTGCATAAAATTTTGATAAAACACAGAATCCGTCTTCATTGATATCCGCCACGACTCCCGTCCAATCTTCATACTCTAGGACCTGAATTTACATGCTAAAAGTCAACACAAAGGTTGAGTGAAATCATAGGTTTATCGGTAAAAAGGCTGGACCACAAGATCGAAGTAATAGTAGACTCTGAAACACATTCAGAAGTCCAAAACATTTATTATTGCACTAAGCTAATGACCCAAGTAAAGGTGGGGATTGTCAGTCCCGATAGATCTATCCATAACACTAGCGCTTACTATAATAGCAATTAACGGTTC